>JAOWBC010000318.1:23464842-23477053 GCA_028566105.1 Hypoplectrus providencianus | reverse complement strand
TAAGGATGCTAGTAAGCAAAGTCATCCGTGGACAGTTTAACATTCTATAGCTACCGGTCAAAATTGTCCTTGGTGGTTAACCAATTAATGGTTATGTATTTACATCCCTAATTTCAACAAAACATCTGGGTGAGTGCCAGATTTAAATATATAGTAAGAATAAACAGATTGGTCTAAACCACATATGTAGTCCAAAGCTGTGAAAAAAAAACAGTGGGCCAGATAGCCGGTAGTGAACATGGTTGTACATATCGGCAGGTCTATTTTGCTTTCAGAGCAATCAACACCTTCGTTTTGTCTCAGGTTGTTAGCATGTCTTGTCGTCAGCTGCCCAGGGAGGGTGGCACTGATCCCACTCTATTTAAGAAGGGGCGTCAACAAGTTTAAAGCATTCCCGCTGAATGTGTCATCTCTTTTTCATTCAATATTTGGGGTATGAAATATGGCCAGTTGTTTAATCATCCCCCCAACCATGCCCGCCAGCAAGACTGTCGTCTCTCCTCTACCCACAAGTCACCCTCCCACCATCTCTCAATGAGAAATTTTTGACCCAAGTCACCTTTACAGCACACACTCATTTCAAAGCCCCAGCTGCAGCCCAGAAATAGGACAGCTTTTTTTTATTCTGGGTGACCACTCAAGAGGCGAGTGCCCTGTGCCAGTGTCCTGTTCCAAGCTCAAACAGGAGGGGGATGACAACCGTATGGATGTTGTGCAGAGCTGGTCAAGTGATATCACTTGAATCAGCTTTTCCATTGTCAGTCAATAAGCCTGCTTATCATCAGTGTTCATTTTATCCACAAAAATAATAATTAAAAAAAACCCTTGAACACCTTTTTCCATGATGAAAACTAAATAAAGCTTTCTTTGACCACATAACTTGTACATAATAAATGAAACCTAGTCTCTAAAAAGGTAAACATGGAAGGGAAGGCTGCCTATATCACAAGAGGTAAGGTCAGAAAGCTGTTTTTTGTTTTTTTGACTTCTGACAGAATGAAAAAAAAGAAAAGATCATGGACCATATAAAATTAAGAGTTGTCATTTTAAATTTGATACTTCAATTATGGTCTTTATTATAGATATTTCGGCCATGTTGTGCCTCCCTGTCAGTGTCACCTTGACAAGTATTTTTACCAAAAAAAAAGCCTGGTAAAACAAGTATAGTCTCCTAAATTAAATGATTCAACTGAATGTTCTATGTTGTGAGTCCAAATTGAAATAAAAAGCAATAATTTGAGATAAGAATCTAAGAAGAGAATAAATTGTATGTCCAGTACAAGAGAGCATGTACATATCTGTGAGAATCCCAGCTTGAGACCAATGTGCGATGCAATGCTTAGCTAATTGGATATGTGTATTACAATGTCCATGGTCACAGCACCCTTATGGGGCATGAAATAACAAGCAGCTGTGTGTGTCAAAAGACTTTACATGTGTGTGTGCTCAGTTTGTCAGTCTGTGTGTGCATGTGTGTGTGTGTGTGGGAGGGATTGTTGCTGAGAGGTTTATTAACCCAGTCCATCAAGGCAGTGTGGGATTCACACTGAGACACCAAAGGCTTAAGGAGGTGAACGCCACACAAGCAAGACAGCGAGACAGTGCCTCTCCGAAATACTAATATCGGCCCTTATGTTCTACCACAACAACCCCCCACACAACTCCCACCCCCCTGGACAGCCAGCACCTCTGCACCACTGTTACGTCCAGAGCTAGTAGACTGCGAGCTTTGATTCAACCAACACCATCCTCTATTCTTTAGCACTGACTTCTTTTGAAATTCACGCTGGAAAGCATTGTATGTTTATGATAAGGATTAACAACCTAGGACTGTATCATATATAACTGTCAATTTGGAAATAAAGGGCCCTTTCAAAAGTGAAGCAGATTTAAAGACCTATTTTAGTCCGTGTTTTCACAAACACATTTTACAACCACCCACATGGCAACATACCAGACATTAGAATGGCAGTGTTGCCATTAACTAGGCATGACTTATGCATAGTCCACATAAAGCAACTCCCTGACAAGTAAAACTGTAGTTTTCTGACATTAGCATGCTTAGTTTTATTTATGTTGTGATCCAGCAATTAACGGTTAAGCTAACACTGTTAGGACAAAGCTAACACATTGATTTTTTAAACAAAACATAAGATAAAATCACTCAAATAAGAGAAAGGAATTAATTCTTGCATATTTTTTCAATTAACCAGATGCAAAAATTGCAGATGGTGATTTTATTGTTATTTGTGCTTTGAACCCATCAAGGTTTATTAAGGCATAGCATGGCACAGATGTTGACTTGTTCTTGCTATGGGAACAGGGAAGACTGAACAGGTTTGCATCCAATAAATAATCAATTAGTCTTTTACTTGAACCTATTCCTGACTTGGACTGCACCACAAACTCAATTGGCATAATCTTTCAAATACATCTTAAAATATTTCGCCATTTGAAAAATAATTATGAAACTTGATTAAATATTTAAACTAAAATAAACTCAGCCTTCATGAGCAGACATATATTGCTCTACTGTCACATTTTTGAAAGCTCTTGGGAAAAGATGGCAAGTCTACCTTGATTTAACAATTTTGGCAAACTGCTATTACAAGGTCAAGAATAAATATAGACATAAATGATTATTAAACCACAATTGAAGGCATCAAATTCAGTGTGTATAGCTATTTATAAAAAAAAGTTTCAGAGTTCACCCATTATACATCTTGTGTTTGTTCAATGCAAGTCACAAAAGATTTGCAATTTTGTTTTCCACAGCATCTGATTTTTTTGTAATCTGGGATATAAACTGCAGGTCGAGTAAAAGACAAAAAAAACAGATGCTTACTGAATCTGTCTTATACTGGGGCTAAACTTAGAGAAAAATTCATTTATACATTGAAAACATACACTTGACATCTTCAGAAATTGTCAGCACCAGCTTATATAGTCAATCTAAAAAATGCTGTTCAATCATCATGTCACCACGTGCAGACCACCAGTCTGTTTTTAGAGTAGACCACAAGTGATGAGCGGTGCTGGATTCAGAGGTGTTGAAACATCTCAAACCCTACCTCAATACCCCCTGTTTTATACATGCAAAGAGCTCAGTGTGAGTAATTAAAGCAACACTTGGAGTAAGCTGAAGTGAGGTAGGTGTGCGTCAGGGTATCTGTCTTGTGCTGAACCCCAATTACCACCTCATAACAATATACTTAACAGAATATTAAAACAGAATCCAGGTTGCACATAGGAAAACACTAAATCCTCTCCATGGAGTCACAGCTGACAACACAGAAAGGGTCTGGACCTTTACTGATCCGTCTGTCTCAGAGGGCCAGGCCTGGACAACAGAATGGTCAGCATGCGCATCTACAAACTAGGATGAATTTTTACAGTTGGGCAATAATTACACTTTTAGCCTTTCTTTTCTATACCTAGGTTGTTTGAAACATGCTGCTTACCACCATGACCCACCGTACAATAATTTCTGAGTAAATTTACAATTACTGCCAGTGGCCACATAGACACACATGTGCTAATAACTGCATCTAAAAGAGTATTAAAAAGTTGGTCAAAACCACAACAGTGTGGCTGTAACATTTAATTTATTTGTGTTGAATGCTTACAGTATGGGGGTCACAGTGAGGTGGACTCAGCTGCATGCTAAATAGATGGTCGGTAGAGTTATGTATTTAATGTAAAACCAAAGTTCACACACAAGTAGTGAACAGAAAACTTTTGCTGTACAGTGATCCCTCGTTTATCGCGGGGGTTACGTTCCGAAACGCAACAGAGAAAAACACATAGTTCCTCTGACTGCCTCTTCCTCCTGAATCTGCTCCGCTGTAGCGTCTTTTTCTACTAAAGCCGAACACAATGCGCGTTCATACACTGTAAAAAAAAAAAAAAAAGCATGAAAAACTGCACTAAACAAATCTGCGAAACAGCGAAGCCGCAAAAGGTGAACCGCGATATAGCGAGGGATCACTGTATACCTTTGTTGAGTTTAGTGAGTCAGTCACTCTGCAGTGAGTGCAAGTCACTGCTGTCAACTACAGAAGCAGCAAGATAATCTGAGAAAAAGAAGGTATGGCACTGCTGCTTCACCACTGTAGGAACTGAAACATAGCAAACATGTTAAAGCATCATCCAGATGTGAAAATATCTGGAATGAGGAAAAAAAAGAAAACCTAATTTTCGCATTTCCAATTCCATAAAAAAAAACGCTTTTCAGTTTAAATGCTCTTCGCTTTTGATAGTTTGTTCAGTTTGTTCAAAGTTATACAAAAGTGTTTAAAATGTGCTTTGTTTATAATAAAACTGGTATCCTAAAGTTACTCATGGAAAAAAGCTTGCCCAGCCCCCAGCAAAAGGACTATGTCCGACTACTTTCTGTTTAAAATAAATGAAGCGAGCAGATCCTTGTGAATTTGTTTTTTTTTTCCATTGAACCAAACTTATACCAAAGCATGATACCTAATTCTGAGTATGAACTGAACCATGACTTTAGCGAATGGTTGCAACTGCAATAAATTGTGTTGATACAGTCATGCTAACGTCTACTGGACAAGTTAGTAAAATGTATGCATTACCAAACTGATTCATGTGTTGATTGATATAATGCAAAGCCAAATTTAAAAATGAGTTTTACAGAAATTTAAAATTGTGTGAAAACTGTGCATGCCGGAGACTTAAGTGCAAATGCAAAGCACATTTGTTGTGTCCAAGCCTGAGCCCAGGCGGCCCTCCACCTCTTCCTCCTCCTCTCTTTTGGTGCTCATGGGGGCTAGTTTGTTTTGCTCACATCTTGCCCACTGTTCCTGTCAGCACATCCATATCCTCTGTGGCACCCTGGACCCTTTCTTCCATCTAACCCTCCACTCTGTCCAATCCTGGGCCCAATCCCCCTCCCACCAAACAGACACCCCAGCCGGCATGATTAATAGCCCTCTGCAGGGACGCTCCATCCACTCAGCACATTGTTGAGAGCCTCTGAAACAGTACAACAGTTGCATCCCCTCTTCACACTGGGCCTAAGCCCTGCCTGTCAGTCCCCGGTTAGGGCACTGTTAACTGGCCAGATTTACAGCTACTAACCAGTACTAGGTGGCAGCCTGTCTGGAGAGGGGAAACATCTCCTATTAATCATAGCTCTTTTGATGGCGGCCTTCACAACCGGCAGGCCAAAGGCTTGTCACTGTGTAACACCTGTATAATCCATGGCGCCACCCATCAACCATCAATCACAACAACGCTCCAATATGGCTCAAATTTATATTATCTGTGATACCATTGATTTTGTTTAATTCATTTAAGAGTAACAGTTGATCTGAATCTTAGTCTCAGAAGTAAATCAACCATTGAGAGAGTCAGTCAAATGGGGGAGATTTTTCAGTTTTGATTGATTATTTTTTAAAATTTTCTCAACAGAAAATTATGAATAGATTAATTAATGTATCAAGTAAATGTACCCTTCATTCACTGGTTCCTCCTCAAATGCAAGGCTTTGCAGATTTACTCTGGCTTGTATAACAACTGAAATCCTGTGGACAATTGGTTAGACAAAACAATGGGCTCTAAGAACTTATATCACTTGTTATATTGTAACATATTATAGGCTAAACAATGAATTGTAGAAATACTTAACTTCATTTATCATTAGTTGAAGCCTACTTCACAATAGTGGGTTAAAATACACAGCTGAAATTACTCTAGATCTGTCTAAAACTTTGGCCCACAGTCACCAATGACTTTGTACAATGTGTATATATAACACATAAGATGGTGTGAAACAACATTATTTTTTTGACAATCTTTACCATTATTCAAATAATCTTTTTGCAACCTTAATAAGCTAAATTTAGGGTTCAAACAATTAGTCAATTCATCAGTCAGTTGACAGATATTCCAAAAATCTATTAAACATTCAAGTAATTTTTCCTAGAAAAATACCAATAATTATATCAGGGCATTATGCCATTGCAAGTCTGACAAGATTAATGTCAGTGACAACTCCACCCACTCAGTTTATTGTCTTTTGACCATGTCATAAAAATAACACTGACAGCAGGACTGAGAATTTAACCCATGATCTCAAGCTTAAAGCTATGAGACACCAGGGCCACTCGTCAGACATGTAAAGAATTGCCGTGAGGCAGATTCTCGTTGCTCAGAATGCCTTCATGAGTAAACATATTTGCATAAGTGGCTGAGCGACATGAATTATGGTTCCCCTTCCTCGGCATTTGCCAGCTGCCTTCTGCTGGTTCAATTGGGAGTGATATATGTGTGAAGATCAGGTGGCAGGGAAGAGGGAGGGAGGGGTGAGCGGGTGTAAGGGGGGTAAAAGGCCACAACCAGATCCCAAGTGCTCAGGCTGCAACCCCCGGAGGCCCGCCAGCGCCTGCCTGACCACAGCTGGGGACCAGGATGACACACACTCACGCTTGACCTTGAAATAACACTGAGAGAGACGGCATGTGTGCATTCTCTCTTGATGACTGACATGACGGTAAAATGTGATGAATTAGTGGGGTTGTCAGTAATGCATGGCTTAGGCTGTGTGAAAACAAAAGGAAAAAAAATCCAAAACATAAGTATCATTATACTAGCACCACTGGCCAACTTCATTTTATTGCAACAGATAAATGAAAGAGCATAGAATGTTGGTGACTCATACAATGTGATTAAAAGTAGGTTGTTTTTGTCATAATTTAACTATTCCATGCCAAATTAGCTGTGCTTTGTGCTTTGCTTTAGGGAAACCAGGATAATTATTGTAAAGGTCAGCTAGAGAGTAATCAAATCATCCTCCACAATGTTCATTCGGCAAATCCACTGCCATGCCCCCTGATATCTAGCTCTGGTTCTTTGCTGGTGATTCGAGTCAATTAGAGGTGTGCTTGTGAATTTCGTTAGTGTTTGGATGAAAAGGAGAAAGCTGTCAGTCAAAAGGCCACTCTGGCTTTGTATCTGGGGGGCTGCAAGGGGCTCTAAACCTGTATTTGTATGAATAAAAATGAAGGGATTTACGAGCAGACAGTTTCTTCTGCAGACTTGTCAAAAATCTGACCTTCGCTGCAGCAGAGGGGGATGATAGGAGAGAAGGGTGGAAGTAAAGAATTGAAGATTTGAGAAGCTGAGGCTCAGTGACTTCTGGATAAAAAAGGTGCAAGTGAAAAAAAAAAACAGGTGAGCAGGAGACAAGAAAAAAATAAGTGTCAGACTAAAAGGCTGTTCTTCGGCTATCTTATTCTCTGAGGTACAGTCCAGCAATAAGGTAAATCCACAGAATTATTCAACAAGAGATTGAGACAGATTTGTCTGTGTGATGACAATCCTATACAGGACAGACCCTCTGTCAATGTCAGGTAAGAGACAAAGACTCAATCTGCAGTTCAGGTTTTTCAGATGTTACAAAACCAAATTCAACAATAGCTTTTGTATTTGTCCATTCTTATAATTCTCACTGAATAGTGTTTTGTGCCTTGATTAGACATGACACAACTACACGCATACTCAAATCACCTCAACATCTGCTGGTCAAATAATATAAATGTAAAAACATACAGCTAAAACCTATGGATTTCAGGGACAAGGTATATGTACAATTATCAACCAAGTATTCTATGGATTCAATGGTACACACAAGTCATGGTTGGGAACACACTGTCATCAACTACAAAATTTCTACTGTAAACAATGTGGCCCTCAAACTTTGTACTTTGGCCAGTAAGATATAATATTAGCAATAATAATAATAATAATAATAATGATAAATCAAACGTCAGTAGGTCGGTCCTGCTCCATCATTGTAACAAAAGAAATCAACTTGCATTTCATAGGTGCTCTAAGGGAATACCAACACTGCATGTTTTGTATCTAATAATTCAATTAGTAAACAGTCTTTATGTTGATTAACTGAATTATCCATATGTTAAAGCCTTTTGCATTTTCTCCTAAGTGAACAAACACTTGTCATGTACCTATATTTAATTAAAAACTGAAGAAGTAAAGTTACTGCAACACTTCTGCATTCAGACCAAATTTTGAATGGGTGTGTGTGACATACGCAGCCATTTTTTTCTTTGCAAAGAAGAAAGAAGAAGACAGGGAGAGAAAGAAGTGAAGCGCTACAGTGAGCTTTTGCCTGGCTGCAACTTAATGCACTGTCCCCAGCCTCGGGGTTAAACAGATTCGAATAATCAGAGTTAAATATATAAGGTTAATATCTACCAGCTGACCCTGTTTACCTTTGCCACGGCACTGCGACCTCTGCTGTGCCAACCAAGGTTTGGGTTCCAAGTAGACCTTTACCACCATCTTTACACAGAGAGCAGTATGCAGTATTGTATTGTGTGTAAGGGAGATTTAAGGCTGTAGAAGCTTGTGACTGAAAGGTTGCTAATTGATGTTCAGTTTGTTAACCACACTTTACAAGGTGGAAAAAACAAAACTGCAGTATTCAAATTATATTTATGAAAAAATATTTTACTATAGATGAATATATGAAATATATGATATAGATGAATTAATTTCCTAATTATGAGGATGCAATGGCCTTGTCAGGTAATAAATTATCCTGAAATTTGCCCAGCCCTTCCTGAATTACAGTTAATATAAACACTTTTTAAATAAAAATTACGTTGGACCTCTTTTTTTGCAAGCCAGTGCATTTTTAAAGACAGATGCTGGCCCCAAAGCTGTGGAAAGCACTCAGTTATATGGGTCTAATGAGGTTAGCGATGGGGCATTAGATATAAGGCTCAATCCAAACCACCCCATTAAAACCAGAGAAAGGCCTGCTTCCTGGGGCTGATTTGCCTGGCTGACTGAGCAAGGTGGAGCTGAAGCATCTCAACACATGGTCCAGCGTTGGCGCAGCTCCTCCAACTGTGCTCTCATTGTTCAGTGGTCGAGAGAGGACCTTACATTTTCCAGGAGTAGAAGGAAACATTTTTTTCTGGCTTTCAGAAAAGAGAGACAAGACTTCCTTTCCCAGAACAATTTATCTCTCTGCCTGACAAGACTCCCTGCTATATTTACCCAACTAAAATTGCAGATGATATACTTCCAGCTGCACTACTCTACAGCTCCGTGGCACATGGTCCTGTCATTCACACAAGTTACAACAGAACAGGACCGCCAGCATGCTGAAACCATCAGCCAGACAGAGAAAGTGACAGAGAAATATGAAAAGGAAGAAAATAAGAGAAGAGAGACGGAGAGGCTGAGAAACCTTGTGGGGACTAATTCATATTTCCTTTGCTGGATGGCTTTACTTGTTAGAGGGAATGGAGATACACACCAGAGTGAATGGAATTACTGGGCTTTCATTAAGCAGACAGCTGGGCCGCTGCAAAGCCTCAAAGCAGCAGCAAAACACAGCCCACCCACAAGATTTCCTACCAAAATATTGCTGTGTTTCTGTATATGAGATCTATTAGGTTGTTATGCTGCTGCAAAAACAAAACAAATTGATCAGTCTGTCAAGCACAGAATTGAGCTCTACTGTGGTTATTTGATCTCCATTTTGTCTCACATCAGGGCATGGATGTAACATTTCAGAGACTGGGGGCACAGGGGATTTGGGCTTAAGAATGCAACAAGGCTTTCTAACATCCTTGACATGGACTCATTACTTCATGCAAATGTCTTTAAAAAAGCTGAAAAAATCCATTTATAAATTCAACTTCCATTCTGGTCAAATACAGTAACTGTAATGGAATCGGTTTAAGTGAGGGTAACAGAAACAAAGGCTTTGCCGATTGGAGGGCTGAAGGGAATGGATTTTAGGGAGAGGAAAAGGAAAGAGGAGGGTTAACCAGTGTGGTGGATTCCTCCTCAGCCAGCAGTGCCTGTCCATCTCACAGCAGCAGAGGCATTCCCTGGAGGAAGGCAGTAGTGGTGGGGGCTCAGACTGTGCAGCTCCATGTGTTGCATCTTTCCCATTGCTCAGGAACTCTACAACAGGAGCTGTAGAGCTGTGGGAGCTGCCAGGACTCTCATTGCAAAAGCATGACAACATGCAGGATTGTCCTCAGAGCCAGCTTGGGTCTCTCAGAAGAAGTGGTGCTGACAGACACCAACACTGCACTTACACACACTTGGACTCACAAGTGATCAGCAAGACTACAAGACTTTTTGATTTTCAATTCTTTATATTGTTTAGGTTAGGTTTTGGCTTTTCAATTTCATTTTAGTTTGGTTTTGGTTTTCAAAGTGCGCTGGTTTGAACTTTTATCTGTTGTATTATCAGGCTGTTCTTTAGCTGTCATTCAATGTCTCGAGATTTCTTTTGCTTTCAATAAAAACCCTCATTTCGATAACGACTGGAAAAGTTGTGAAACATTCACATAACAATTGTTTGGAACATTCCACATGTAAATGGTAGGTTTAGGTTGGTATAAAGTTCTCCCAACCAGTTTGATATTAAGCTAGACGCCAGGCCAAACCTGTATACCGTATTACAATCCCTCAGGCAGCATGTCATTAAAAAAAAAAAAGGTTGTCTCAGGACATTACAACATAGGCTGAGGAACACTTGTCACAATGCACAGTTTGATGCTGCTTGGACATAGAAAGCCTCATATGAGCAGCATCCAGTACTACTTTCAGATCTGAGCTCAAGCTCTAAGATGGACTGATGCAAAGTGGTCTGATGTGGTCTGCACATTTCAGATAGTTTAAGGGAAGAATGAATGTCATGTCCTCAGTACTAAAAAGGAAAATGGACCATCCAGGTTGTACAAAGTTCAATTGCCAGTATCTATGACAGTCACGGATAACCTGCACATCTAAAAGGTACAAACAGGTTTTGCAGAAAATTACAGTGCCATCCACAAAACATATTTCCTGCAGACGTCCCTGCTTATTTCAGCAATACTATGACGAGACACATTTTTCATGTGTTACCACATTACGGGTGTAAAGAAAAAACAATGCAGTAACTACACTTGCCTGACGTGTGGACCTGTTACCCACTACAAAAAAGAGCTTTATGAACCACAAAATATGACAATAGAGACCCTGGACAGTTGTGCAACTGAAGTCACATGGTAGCATGTCATTTCTCCAACGCCCCTTTGGTCCGACCAGTCAATAGTCCGAAAATTTCCCATTGATCCTATAGCCCACTCGTTCAAATGTCTTTGTTCCGATTAAATTAACCCTTTGCTCCGACAGCTCAATGTTCCGACCAATGGCTGCTTTTCGAGAGCTGTGATGGAAAGATGATTCCACTTTGATTGTGAGCTTCTCTACAGTTTTCTATTGATTTATTATTATTATTATTATTATTATTATTATTGATGTGATCTAAAGCAGCCTTTGGTCGGAGCATTGAACTGTCAGGACAAAGGGTTTAATTTTATCGGAGCAAAGGTATGTAGGACTAATGGGCTGTAGGATCAATGGTCAATTTTCGAAATATTGATAGGTCGGACCTAAGGGGCATCGGAGAAACGGGCAGACCCCAGTCACACACCAAGCAAGAACGGGAAGGAAGTAAATTTATGGAGCACAACTGATCAAATATCGCCTTAACATACAATAAACAAGAAAAAGTATCTTCAAACTCACTTCTAACTCATTGAGGGGTATATTAATATAGTGTTAAAATTAGTAAAATTGAAAAAAAGTAAGTGACAGTCTTTACCACGCAATCTTTGTTTAACAGTAGCAGAAGCAAACTTAAATATTTTTACAAATTTAAATTCAGCTCTCACACCTTATTGACTTTGTGCAGTTCAGACTAAATCTGGAGCATTTTTCAATTTGGTTTGTATAGGCTTGTTTGAAAAGCTGTCAGTCAAACTGATCCCATCACCTTACACCCAACCGACATCATCCCCACACACCTTTTATGTTATTGAGAATTTCCTTGAGGTGGCCAAAGCTGTTAAGTAATGGATCCTGTTCTTCATCCTGGGGAGAGGAAAAGACATTCTAAAACATGATGGAAAGACATTTAAGACACCATTTGCTATTCAGACGGGCTAAATCTAATATAACGCATGTGTTGTTAAACAAACAATTTCTCCTGATAGGGAACCTTATTTAATACACACAAGACACATACATAACAGTACTCATATGTAGGACTATTTTAAAGAAGGGTCCGATATGTTACTCGACATACATAACACCTTTTTGCATTATAGTTTCACCCTGGGGGGGGGGGGGGCGCCATATTTTTCTTAAATTAGATAAT
>JAOWBC010000318.1:23417104-23430222 GCA_028566105.1 Hypoplectrus providencianus | reverse complement strand
ATATAATTTAAAAAAAATAGAATTTTCTGTTTAAAAAAACAAACAAAAAAAAACCCCAGAAAAAATAGCAAAACAGATTATTATTTTTGGATTAAGATGTCAAATTATAGTACTTTTATTTCGCTGCTTTCCTAAACATTATAGGGGTGTCTACCAAAACTTCTCAGTGCATCATGGGATCACTGCTGGACTGAATTTGATTGGATGTGGGTTATTCAAACAAGACTATCTGACAAAGAAAAAATAATCAGCAGTACTAGAACTGATGGACTGGTCAAGTCAAAATTCAGACTGGAATCCTATTGAACACTGGGATTAAGCAGATTCAATGATTGATCGCACAAAAGTCTAATCTAAAGCAAGTATGTGGGAACAGCTAGAAACTATGTGGAAATGAATGAAAAAGACACTGTCAAAATATATGAAAACATTGTCAGCAAGAATGCAAGCTTGTTATTTGACAAATTAATCACAATTTTAGTTGCAATCAAGTTAGATTTGTTAAGCACTGAACTCTAAACGCCATCATCTGAAGCGCTGAAGTGCTGTATTTAGAGAAATTACTTTCATCTCTTCATGCAATCATTTGACCATTTCACAGAAGATGCACTAACGTGGCTGCAGTCTAGCCGTTGAATAACCTTGACATTCAGCCTTTTCCACAAACCTTCAAACAACATTGCCTCCAAGTCACATTAAAGATTGGGTAGCTTCTGTCCTCTGGCATGGGGTTTCCCCTGCTGTCACTGAGTGGGATGGAAAACTCAGAGTCATGCACTTTATAGTCATATTAATGGTCAACAGCATTCTGTTACTATAATAACAGAGGATTGGATGATACACAGCGCGTATGCCAAGGGAGCACAGAGTCGACTGTGTATCAACACAGGAAAGGCCTATAAAAGTTTTATGAGGATTAAAGAGATAAAATATTGTGGCAGATGACCAAGAGTATTCTGTCAAATACTTAAAATATTCTTGTATCCACAGATGACAGGTTTCCATCTAATTCAAAGCAAAAGTTGGTCCACAACTTTGCACTTAAGGAACTCGACACAGTTTTAATTTCTAAAAACCCTCAATTTAGATTTTCCACTGAAGCTTTAATCCAATTCATATCCTCCAAATATAGGACCGTAAAATGACAAATTTGAAGATTGCCCTTCCCTGACATTTCTTTCATTAGGATCGCACTATTCAAATAAGTCAATGATTAGTTTTAATAAGCCCTGCCTAATATGACTGTTTGATGATACGCTTTAACTTACTTTCTGGGATCATTATGTCTTTCAAAAATTTTGAGTACATATGCACAAAATATTATTGAAAGTATTTGAGGGGGTTAGGATACTCTGACTGGATGTGTTTTAGAATGAGACTTTATCCACGTCTGTCTGATCGTTGAGGATTCAGTCATTCTATTTTTCCTTGTGTGCAAAAACAACAATGATCTATATTATAGGGGAACTCCGGCCTAAGAATTGACAAGTGGGCCAAGATGATCTAATCCAACAATTTAAGCATTTCTTTGACTGTTTGCAGGTTTCTGATTTTACTTCACATTTGCCACCTTTTAACCAACCTTCCCTGCGGCATGTAGTGGTGTGTATACTGATTGAAGCTTCAGGATTACAGATTAGACCTTTCTGCCTTGACAAATGGAATGCTGGCACATGTTTTTTAAAAACTTTTTCATACAAAGTAAAACACAAGATATAAACAAACATAAAATCAGAAGGAAAAACTAAAAAAAGTAAGTTTTCAAAGGTAAATAAAAAAAACTTTATACAGGTATTCTCACTAAGACACAGAGCCTCATTCTCAAGAGAGACTGTACAATGATGTGTATGTGGTTTCTAGACAGTAAGGAACCTCAGAGCTCAGTGATCCATTCATCTATAGTTCCCATAGTCCAGAAAAAGAAGGAAAAGTCATCTCCTGGTATTCAATAAAAGGGACTGATTCACACAGTTCTGCATAACTTTAGAGAATACAGTGTTATCAGGACTAGTACAAATTATATAAATTACAAAGTTGTGTTCAGCATGAAAGAGTCATTTGTTATTTAAATTTGATCTCAGTAAAATCTCTTAAGGCCCTGAAAACAGATTTAATTGATAAGCTTATTTCTGTGACGGAAAAAAATCAGCTTACACTTCTGGCAATTTCACATCTAAAATAAGTTTATTTGACTTTTTCATTGTGCTGTTTCTACTGGTTTGAGGTAGGTCTGTCTGGTAGGTGGGGCTAGTCACAAAAACAATGATGTCATTGGCTACTCTGACTCAAACACACCTATATAGTGCTGATGAGGGAGAGTTACTGAGTATTTGACCTTGTACTTTTAATAAATGTTACGTGAAAGTGTTTTTTTTGTTTGTTTGTTTGTTGTTGTTTTTTTAAATGTGACTCAAAGTTTTATGTGTTGGTCTGAAACCTTAAGCTTTGGGGCCTCAAAGGAAGCTTTGTGATTCAACAAAGGCACATCATATACACTGAAGGATGAATTTCTTCTTCTTCTTTTGGCTTCCCTAGGTATGGTTCAAAAACCGCCGCGCCAAGTGGAGAAAACGGGAGAGGAACCAGCAGGCAGAGTTATGCAAAAATGGCTTTGGTGCCCAGTTCAATGGACTTATGCAGCCCTATGATGACATGTACACGGGCTACTCCTACAACAACTGGGCCACCAAGAGCCTAGCAAGCAGCCCGCTTTCCGCTAAGAGCTTCCCATTCTTCAACTCAATGAATGTAAGCCCCCTATCATCCCAGCCCATGTTCTCGCCCCCCAGCTCCATCCCCTCCATGAACATGGCGTCGAGCATGGTGCCCTCAGCGGTGGCCGGGGTTCCCACTACAGGACTCAACAACCTGGGCAACCTCAACAACCTCAACAGCCCCACGGCGCTCAACTCGGTAGCGGTGACTGCAGCCACGTGCCCCTACGCCAGCACAGCCAGTCCCTACATGTACAGAGACACCTGCAACTCCAGCCTGGCCAGCCTGCGACTCAAGGCCAAGCAGCACACCAACTTTGCTTATCCAACAGTGCAGAACCCCGTGTCCAACCTGAGCCCCTGCCAATATGCTGTCGACCGGCCGGTATGAAGAAGAAGCTGCGACGACGGCCCCGGAGCCAACTGACTAGCTGTAAGTCCGCTATCCCACTTCACATTTCTTCAGCTCCATCTCTAAACTGCCAGATGTGCCGCAGACTGGCAGGTCGTGTTTTGATGGTACACAATGAGAATAATCTTCATAACTGACACAACAAATAGACATGCCCGGATGGACCACCGCGCTTCAAAGGAATTCTTTCCAGTTTGTGAGACTTTGTGGCTGAACTGACCAACTGCTTCAAAGGATTTCTAAAGATTATATCCATTATCATTTTTTTCTTCTTCCTTCTTTTGAACTGCATGAATAGAGTAAACGTAGAAACCAAGATTAAATAAAACATGGATGCTTCAACTGGACTGGTGGTCAACATCATGGCCCAAAAACATCAAATGCGATCTCTGCTTCTGGCACAGGAAAAGGGACCTGTGGTTGCAATGCAGGAGAAATGGAGGATGTATATAATAGACTTTTTGTTTTGTATGTGACAAAAAATATATGAAAATGTACTTTAAAGATGAGAAAAGCATGTTCTTCTGAAGCAAAGGCCCTAGGTTTATGTACTATGATCACATCCTTTAGGAACTTTAAACTTTGTTGTGAATCCCCCCCCAGCCCCCACCCAGCAACCCTGGAAGGTCATAGGTCAAAGGTCAGCTTGGATGGGCAAGGGAAGGGCAGCCCTGGAAAGTGAACACAACCTCAAGTGGTTAGACACAAAAACAACAATTTACTCACACATACCGGATGATCAGCAAATTTCTTTCAAGTAAAACTCTATAAAGCCATTGAGTATATAGATTTGTGTGGTGTTATACAAAGGGAGTCCATGACTGTAAAAAAAAAAAATGTATGTACGAGTGCAGTTGTCATAACAAAAACAAGCTTTTTTTTTCTGGTGTAGCCTGCTTTGTCTCATTAAAGAACCAATTAAAGGATCCGTTTTTATCAACTACAAATGGACTTTGACATTGAATGGAACCGTGCATATCCTTTCTTATATTTAATCTATAGCCTATGGTATGAGGGACACGGGCCAATAACACAATGTCCTGACATCAATGAGCATAACGCCATGGAAACCCTGACTCACTTCCATGGCAACCCTTATGCAACGATGACAGAGAAAGAGAGAGAGAGGGGTGGAGAGATATAGATGTTCCTGATGGCTGCTCACTGATATGTTTGACCTACACTCTGAGTGGTAACCGCAGGCTATCCAGTAACACAGCAGGAATTCACAGAGGCCGAGGCTGAAGCAGGGCCAGGATTACATAAGGGCCTCAAGGAGTGAGGTGCCCCAGCAGAGCCACAAACAAGGGGTTAACAACCCATCAATCCCCATCAGCCCCTTCTGTTTACTGCTGACATTTTCACTGCTTGTCTTTTCTTTACACCTATTCCCACGTCAACTCCACGAAGTCACATTTGAAATCTAAATCTATTTTCAATTTAAATTCATCAGAATTCAATTCTATCACACAAACTCTTCTCCTATTAATACTGGCATAGCTACTGTTTTAATATTTAAACAATTATTATTAGCATCAAGTGCTGTTATTGTAACCATGTGACTCATATTAAAGTTGTTAAACATCATTGCTTCAGAGAGTGGAAAACATCAAAAAACTAAAGTAGGTTCAAAAGTAAAAATTACTTTTGACCAAACAATTATTGGTTTTATACATCTACATCTATAAAAGAACTTGGGGTGCCAAATTTTACTGTGAGGTCAAACAATTGTCTTTCATGAAATAGGGTTTAAACAATTCTGTGATATGGAACTCTCATCTATTGACGGAAAAATTACATAATAATCTTACTCAAGTTCCACTTACCAGCTGTTTTACAGAGCTTTCAATACAATCTCAGTCTTTGTCAACCATGGATAACAACATCTAGAGCAAAGATTGTTTAATCACAGGATTAAATAAAAACAAAATAACATGATATAGATAAAGATAAAGATATAGTTTTCATAAGCAGCCATGCAAATTAAATAGACTATTAAATGAAAACATTATGCAATAAAACTAAAATGCATCAAGCTTTTCATGGAGGAATTCAAACTACTGCAGAGAAAGAAATTACATCAACGTGTGGCTGCTGACATGTTTAAAAAACACCAACCCAAAAGTGAGTCTTAGAGTAACGCAACCAATCAGTGACAAGCCTCATTTATTTGTGATGTATTGTCTCAGAAAATATGAAGGTTATAAAGGAACATTACCACAAACAAATATATATATAATATAAAATATAGCCAAACAAATGCTATATTTTAACAATAACGTAAAACTATTGTTTTCAATATAAGTCAAAAGTCTCCTTAATGAAAATACATAAAATTCATATTATTTTTTATTTTACATGGTATGATCGTCATTGCTCATACCACAGTACATCATGAAACTTGTATATCACTGAAACACAAAATTGTTTCTTTTTCTCATGTATAGTTACTAAATATTCTATCAATAATACTCTCTGATACAACATTGCAGACACCAATATGTAAAGATGTCCTGAGTCCAGTGGTGAAATGCAACCAAGTACATTGACCCTAGTACTGTTCTACAGATTTAAAATATTGAGTATTTCCACTTATTTAAAGCTTATACTTCTACTCCACTACGTTTTGAGACAAATATTGTACTTCTGCTCCACTACATTTAGATGCAAGATTTAGTTACTTTTCAGGTCAAGATTTAATGTGAAAAACATCATAAATTTAAAGTGATTAAACTTTTTTTTTATTGTTATTATACCTCATGACAGTATGTGAAGCAGTTAAATGGAGCCCTTTGCTAAATGAAAATGCTGCTTACATAAATGCATCAATACAAATAATCTCATAATATATTTGGATTATATTAAATGATATGAGATAGTAAAATACATTTTGATGCAGATACTTTTGTACCTTTGCAGTGTGGTATTTGATGTTTTACTTAGGTATGGGATCTGAATATTAAGATAAGATAAGATAAGATAAGATAGAGGAATAATAAAAAATAACACTAAACAAGCAATATTAAAAAGGAAAATAAGTAGTATCATATGTCCTATAACTTTTAACAAGAAATATAAAATTAAGAACAAAATATATAACAGACTGACAACTAACAAAACAGTTGCACACTATCTACATGTTTCACATTTTCTGCATGAAGTGTCCTGTATTGAAAATGTTATTAGTGTCCACCATGTTGCACTAAAGAGCATTCAAGCAGTGACATAAACAGGCAGTAATTTGCTGCAACATAGAGTGAATGTTTGTCACAAAAGGCCTCCCTGTTACAGCTGGTGCTCCTGGGTGAATATTGGCTTGCAGGCGTGCTGACCTTATCCATGAAAAATGTGGGGCACATAATGTACAGTAGAGTTATAAGAACTTCCTGTTTAAGGACCAATCATGTTATCTCCCCACAGCTTCATCATTTCATGAAACAACATTTTTTCTAACTATTATGGGATAAAGGACTTAAGAATTTTCTGAGGAAGTTCGAAGTCATTCAGCTCACATCTGTAGGAGGAGTTTGTTAAAGTACCCTGCCTGTACATTTTTCTCAAGTCTGGAGGTGACACACGTGTATCAAACGTTCATCTAAGAAACATACTGCGATGGCAGCTTCATGGAACTATTATAATATGTGATCTAGAGAACCCTTGGCACATCCAGGCACCCTAAAACAATATCAGATCTGAGCCATCCCAGAGAAGACATATAATCTCTCCTGTGCATTCCTGGTCTACTCTTGAGTGGCTCTAAGTGTGCCTTCTCTGGATATCCAAGCAACTCACCGTATCTCTGAGGCTGAGCCCAGCCACTACAGAGGAAACTCTTCACCTGCTTGCATCTGCAGTCACGAACCACAGCTATGACCACAGGTGAGGGTCTAATCATAGGCTAGTAAATCTTCACCACAATGGTCCAATGCAACGCCCCCATCTCTGCTAATATCATGCCAAACCATCTGTCCATCTCACTCTCCATTTTCCTGTTGTTCAATGAATTTTGCTAGTATTGCTAGTATTTTAAAACCAACTTCCTGTTGCACAGTAAATAATTTGTTGCTAGGATGCTGGATGCATACTGAAGACTTTGCCAGTGAGCATCATTAAGGTCTTAGGTCATTTCTGACCAAATCTGAGGTGGATTTCATAACCCGCATTAAAAGAAAGAATAAGTTATTTCCTGCTACCAGTAGGTGGTAGCAGTAAAATTTCTATGTTAATATCTTCAGGCGAGCACTGTAACCAACAGTTTGAATATTTGACCCTACTGGAGTCAGCTTAAACCGACTTTCTTCTTCGGATGCAGAACCTGCATCTCCGTAATAAAAGACTGTTCTCTTCTAAAGCAGGAAAAAATGGTAGCACTTTTCAATAATTATCCTTTAAAAACAAACCATATCTTGTTTTATTGAAAATAAGCAACAGCTTTCAGAAATTACATTTTAAGAACTGTTGATCACGCACCTAGATCAAATCTCAAATTATTCTGGGAGGAGATTAATCAAGTTTAGAATATATGCATTTGCCCCTTCAACACTTTTTTGCTTGACTGCGTGTGTTTCATATGCCTACGTTCTTTGACACAATAAATGAGCTAACAAGGCAATTTTTTATACCATATAAGCATGTAAAATCAATCAAGTCTGATGTGTCCCATGTCCACATTTTTTGGGTAACCCAAGCACCTTGAAAGTGTTCAGTGACAGGTAATTATAATCATCATCATCATCATCATATTTCGAAAGAGAGAAAGTATGCTATACTAAAATGCTCTAACAAGTATGTTTAACTAGAGCAGTTAGTTGAGCACATGCAGCTGAAGGAGTTAAATCAACTCATTTCTACCTTTGAAGAAAAGGCACCGTCAGCCACATATTAGCAGGAGTAGTGTGTTGAATGAAATAAACCCTGAGTGAAAGAGAAACCCTGCTCAAACTCGAAAACAGGCAACCAGCAGCTTTCCAAATCAACTTGCTGATCTGACAGCAGCTATTCTCCTGGTGGAGCAGACACAAACCTATTTTGTGGAGTGAGGTGCAGCGGTCACAGTTAGTGCTCTTCGCTGCCACACCGCACTAAAGAATCAATATTCCACTGGAGGAGAGATGTGTGGCGGTCCCTGATGTTTACTCACAGTGCAAAACTACAGCAAGCGAGGAGAGAGCGCAGGCCGTGGTCTGGAAAAAACACAGAGGCGAAGGAAGTTCTAACGATTACCTCAGAGAATAGAGAGGAGAAAAGACAAAATAACAGATGGAGGAATTAGAGGTGGACATATTTGAAGGAACATACATGGCTGTAGAGAATGCTGTTGCAATGGCTTTAATTTCAGTATATAATTTATATATTAAAAAGCAGTGAACAAAATTATACATTTAGTTCAACTAAATTTTATTATATAAACACAGGAACATATGAATTCAATGTAAATGTAAATGAAGAACAAATGAAATATATGTCCATGTTTATGAGTGGAGGTGTGTTGATGAGCTTGCATCAGGATTTAATGCTAACATATCTGAGAATTTTCAAAGGCCTCATTCCAGAAGACCAAAACCACCATGTGCGCTCCATTCCTTTGTTACTTCCCTACCATATCTTTAGTGCACAATTTAAAAAAAAAAAAAAAGAATATTGGCCATTGTAGATTTATCAAATGTTCCCGGTAATAGAGGAGTAGGTTAACACACATTTGTGCCCTACTCATTAAATCTGGAAGCAGGACACAAAATTGAACAAGCTTTTTTCAACAATTCTGTGTCACAACGGACTAAGTAAATCACTTTGGTCTGGAACAACCAGGCTAGCTGTTCTACGCTGGCCAGAAAGTGTCATGCGATTAGCAAACGCAAAAGAGCAACGACACAAACGCAAAAGATCGACAACGGAAGTAAAATTAAGTAACGTTAGCTGCTAATGCAAGCCTATCCGACGGATGAGAAGTTGGATGAAACATGCTCATTAATATTACTATTTAATTTGATATATTGATAGAATGTTAGCCATTAACCGGCCGATTTGTGACACAGTGACGTTATCTACTTTGCTGAAAGCTAATGGTACAGCTCACATGTGTACGACTGGCTAACATTAGCGGCTAACGGTTATCTTTTCTGAATGACTGCTTCTTAAAGCCTCAGACAGACAGCAGAGTAGCGGGGGGTGAGGGCTGTGCTTCTCATTTGCTTTCGTTGTAATTTTACTTCTGTTGTTGATCTTTTGCGTTTGTGCTGCGGCTATTGGCATACATGCTTTTTGCTTTTGAAAAGCATTTTGAGTTTGCAAATCACCTGACAGTTCTTGGCCACTGTAGTTCTCCCCTACTTCCAGATTTTATGCTAAGCTAGGCTAACTGTGCCATGTAGGTCTATTCTAAACAAACCTGGTCATACAAAATTATGTGAAAATAGTGGGGGGGTTTTCAACACTGAAATACATGCTGGTGGCATGTATTTGGTGGAAAATGTGTTAATAACTGCAGAGTTCTAAATTAAATATACCTAAATCCCATGAGTGAAGCCACAGAAATCATGTTAAAAATGCAAGTTATGTAAGGTTTTTTTTGTGTGTTATTTTTACATCAGACATGAGGCCTGTTTTCCTGGGTAAATGTCCACTGTTTGTTCAATCCATCTTCCTCCTCTCCCTCCTGCCCAGTGTAACATCCGTCATTTAAACTTAGCATTCAAGCTCATTACTACTACGTCATTGGCAGTTAAACAGGAGAATATATGTTTACATTTGGCAGTGTTTCTTTGTTGCTAGCACATATTTTCTACAAATGAAGTGCCACCAGCACGTTATTCTGTGTTTTTTGTTTTTTTTTTTAAAAAAAAGGTCATTTGAGATCAGGTTGTCTTAACACACACAGAAACGAGACTGATATGCATCTAAAGATCCCATTCAGAGGTGACTGTCCTGAACCTGAAACACAACATGCTGCTTTCACAGGAATTTAAATACATCAACGATCCTGCATCACCATACACACTGAATCCCTGCTGGTACAGTGCTCACATGGAGGCTGAAGTGATTTAAAAAGCTGATTATGCAGAATTGTCCTAGTTAAATCTAACATGTACAACTGATGATGTGTGTGTTATTCTAAACTACTGTTTCCAACCCACAAGAGGTCAGTTCAGCTGCTTATTTCTGCTCACCTGTGTGCCCATAAATACGATAGTCGCATAAAGTACCTGGTTATAATTTGAGGAGGTACAGTTTATTTGCATTTCATTATTCCTCATTGATATGGTAGATTATTGTCTCAGAAGAGATGGATAAATGAAAGCGAGGAATGTGATAAATATAATTAGAACTCAAGCAGAAAACACCTTCATGGTAATTATTGTTGAAAATACAGAGTGATGGAGTAATACCGCAGACTCTTCTTACTGTTTGTTCCTGGTAGAGGATTAGAAAAAATTTGAATTGGCTGATACAAGCTTTTCAAAGTTATTAACTAAACAAAGTGACTTTTGGTGGTACTTTTTCTGAGCTGTTTGCTCAACCTATTTAAAGTGGGATAGATCGCAAGAGTCAATGGAGAGTACTGATTTTAAAAAAGATTCCTTGTCAGTCAGTGACTATCGGTGAATCAATCTGCCATGTGACGATGGATGTTTACTGCAGGTGTTTCATGCTGCTGTGGTCAAGACAGAATGTATATTTTGTTTAAACATTATCACTTTCAAGATAGGAGAGGGATTAAATGTTCTCTGTCTCTATTGTTGAATATGTAGCACATTTGCAGCATTAATGATTGACAAATTCAAGGATTTTTGTTTTGTTGCAAGAAGTTCCACTTTGTAGGTGTGGGTGGTTTGTTCCTTTACTGGTAAAACTACCAAAATACTCCATTGCAAGTGAAAGTCTGTACATTGTTAAAGCACAGAAGCACAGAAAGTATAGACCTAGTCTATGAATGAAAATTAAATGAAAAGGATTATTTCTCTACAACCTAACTTTCATTTATTAATGATGTAGGCCCAAAGCAATTTGTATTCTACAGTTGTAGAAATGTGTCGTGATTGCACAGCATTATTAATTAACTCAAGTCCACCACAGCCTAAAAATCTTTCAGAATAACCTTAACCTCTACATTTTGACAAATTCAAGGTACATTTCGACTTACTTAGATTTAGTAGGCGGTTTTATCTTATCAGGCTCAAATCAAGGTTTGGGAAACAATGGCTCTATTCTCATTAAAGGCTGGCGACCCCTGGCCTCATCAGTAATTATCAAATGTACTTTTGCAGGCAAATGTACACAATAGCAAACATATTCGACATTATCATATAGTCTACTCTTACACTAATGCCTCAGTGTGTAGTGATTTACTGTTGGTTGAGTCTAGTTTAAACTACTTTGCCTTCTGGTGTAAAGTAAGTGCAGTGAGGGAATGCACTCCACTAGGTCTTGTGGAAAAAACTGGTATGGTTTGTTTTAAGGGGTCTTTAACATATCTGACTGACAATTGGCTCAATGCTGTGAGTCACACAGAGAGACATACCTGCTCTAAGCACATGCTCAATATAAATCACACAATGTTTCCATGTAGTGAATGGTTTTTAATTTCACTTATTCTGAAACCTTTTTTTAATTTTCATTTCTGCATTCTGGAGTCTGTTGGAATCTGTCTGGAATTGTATATGACTGGGAAGCAATTCGTCTGGATTTATTATCCAAAGCTGGTCCAAACCCAGGTCAAATTTTGTCCCGGCTAACACTGGGCAATCGGTGGGGTCTGCCCATAGGGTCTGCCACAGTTGGACAGTCTATCCGCTCATCGTTCAGTTGCCAAAAAACACATTGGTGCAAAGTCAATTCCAAAATATTCAAAGTTTTAAAAAGCAAATCACAGAGGGTATATTTCCATGGTGTTCTTCGCTGATGCGCTAATCAGAAATTTGTATCAATTTCAAGTGGTCAATAATTGTTGAATTTCACACCAAACCTGTGCAAGAAAACAACGCACAAGATATAATTGCGCATAGCAACAGGCTCCTCCTCACAGATTTGCGAGGAGAACAACTTGACACACAGTGCTGAGCCCTTTAACTCACAGCAGGTGTGAGCGGCTGCAGCCAGAGGACAAGGAGCGCAAAGAAAGCCTTCGTTTGTCACCAGCAGCACAACAGTAGATAACAGTTACAAAATAAAAGAACGTCTGTGTTGAGTTCACCCTTTAAAACCACACAGAAACATTTTCACAGCATCTGCTTTTACCAAAGATATAGCCCCAGTAAAACCACAGCAGAGAGTAAGTCTGTGATTCTGGTTAACAATAAAGACACATCTGGAGAAGAAGTTTTTGGATTTTGGGAATTTCAGATGGTTTCACATTGGACACAAACAGCAGTCTCCTGGGTGGGTACCAGAACAGAGTCATTTTAAAATTACTCTAAATACAAGGATAAGTGATAAGGACTCTGAGGACCACACAGATTAAGAAATTAAAAGTATAACATTAGCAGAAAAAGCTGTGGTATTGTGAGAGCAGAAGAGATGTTCTGAGTCGTGTTTTAACAGTTCCTGACAGTCCGCAGACCTCTGCAGCCTCCAGTTAGGTTTGACTTGTCAGAGTTTGACTGCAGTTTGCTATATTTCCTCTGACCAGCAGCTCTGTGTCACTGTCTCTGCTCTCTTGTAATGTTTACGTTAGAAATGCTTAGTATTTAATAGTTTAATAAGCAGGATTTTTTTCTTAAAATTCTCCAAATGATTAAAGGCATTAATTTATCATTGTAGTTCCATATGTATATTTAAAAAGGTTAACATCAACTGGCACTTATTTACTCTGCCAGTTGACCTAAATGACCTAAAAGAATGATGGTGACATATGGTGTCCCAAAGGTTTGAAACACACACTCATCAAATAAAAAAAAAAATAGATAAGTAAAAGCTCAGAACTATTATTATTATTATTCTTGTTGTTATTATTATTATTATTATTATTATTATTATTATTATTATTATTATTATTA
>JAOWBC010000318.1:23368838-23392627 GCA_028566105.1 Hypoplectrus providencianus | reverse complement strand
AGTCCCCTTCCCCTAACCCCTACACACACAAACACACACACACACACACACACACACACACACACACACACACACACCACATCCAAGCTAAAAACAACCTTGCCCTGTAAAGGGTTGAGTGGCTCTCTACCGCCACTTCTGTAAGAATAATACACTTACAGCGTAAATGTATTCTGGTTACTGAATAAGTGCCTGTGTTTAGTTTCATATTCCACTGGGTGAATCACTGGTGGGGGTGTTAGAGGGGAACTAAAAGAAAAAAAAATAATACTGGGTTTAATGGAAAAGTGTGTATGGGAGTTTTTGTGACCCACAAGCACAGAAGAAACAACAACAACTTCAGAGTTACTTTTTATTTCATGGCTTTGCCGTGTAGCTTTTCTGTTAATCCGCACAAACAACAGGTTTTTACTTGTTTCACCTAGTAGAACGAGGCCAAAGCTTGTGGTAAGCCAGTGTTAACTTTCTTCTTGCCACAACTAATATTATTACATATTGTGTAGCATAACTGTTAACAATAATACACTTTGTATGGAAAGTGATCTGTATTTACATAGGTTAAATAATTTAAATGATGTACTTCATATGCTGAAGGCCTGCAGGTTATTTTAGTAATGCCTGGACTAATAATACTGTTATTCTAAGTATCTTTTGTCCAAAAAAGAAGCTTTCCAAAATGGCTGCCAAAAGGACATCAGAGAAATTAAACTATAATGGGCTTAAAATACATAGGCATTTTAAACTGTTTAATCAAAGAAATCACAAGATTTACAAAGCTGAAAAATCTTGCCAGCCATCTCCCACATAAAACTCATTATATTAAGAGGAATAATATCAGTTCTGATAAAATACATTACAAATTATTACTATTTTGTTAAATGTTGGTTGGACTTATTTCTCACCACAGTAAATAAATAAATAAAATAAAAAAAAAAAAAGCTCTGGACTTCAGAGCCATAAACTACAGGGCTGATTATGTCTTACTTTCATAAATTACAAATATGTAGAAAACAGATTATGTGTGCCCCTATCTGAATTTTATTCCTCATTGCATCCTCTTGGTGGCAGTCTCGCTTCACAAAGACCTCAGTCATCCATGATCCCTCTCTCAGTGACCAGATAGTTCAGTGATTGTGTAATCCAGGAATAATGGACATCATGATGTCAACAGGAAGACCTGACATTTAAAACCGATCTGAAACTCTTTTTTTTTTAACGATCAACCATCGGCAAAATCAACCACAATCTTTTACAGATGTTAATGTCGCACTTATTCATGTAAACAGAACTGTAACTTGGACTGAGGACAGTAAGGCCTTGGCCTCTTTTTTCCTGAGCCGTCCTGGGGTTCCAGCATGGATGTGTGCTCAGTGAGTGGTGCATGACACCAAAAAAGTTCAAAATTACAAATACAGGGAGCTTCGACGTCTCTTCCACATGGAGAAAGCACACCAGACTCTTCCACCAGCTCAGATGCCAACATGAAAAGCAATTGAATTTCAAACTGTCCCAATTTTATCTTACTGAATGAATCAAAAATCCAACTGTAAAATGAGTCTTTATGCAGGTTTAAAAAACGAATACACCTTTGTACTGATGTTTCTTTGTGAGTGTATAGTAAAAGGTATTTGAAAGCCCAATAGCATCTATTGACAGACCTAAAAATTCTAATGCCATGATTTTTTTCCCCTATAGACTTGCAAGTTTGCAATTAAGACATGACTATTTAAATTTGTTTCAGTTCAGAGATGAACAATATTAAAATAAAGCAGGAAGTCAAACCAACATTTAAACAGTTCAGTTCTAATTTTACTCTCATCTCTCCCATCAAAAATCTTTAAAAAATTACCTGATTTCTACTTGTGTAATTTAATAATAGCTTTTTTCGTGGTCGTAGCAGCTCCCATTCTTGAATGTTAATGTTATCAGAAGCTTCCTGATGTGTTGTTGGCCAGTATCTGTAAGCTATTGCAGAAATAAGATGTCTTCTAGCTTTTAAATCATAACCTGTTTTTGCAACATGCAGAGACTTTACCTTACAGACCCCAAGCTACAAGTGGTTGGTTACAGGAACTTGAACACTTTGATCCTGGCCTGTGTTGGCATTGCAATCAAAGTAAAAACCCAAATGACAAGAGACAAAAGAAGGTTTCTTGAAATACACATACATTTTATTGGTGACAGTCTGACAGTGAATACCTGGCATTGATCAAAATACAACCATTACTGTGTGAAAATTTCAGAGAGAACAAGACAGTAAGGTAACTCAAGATAAAAAAAAAAATCCTTCGCATCATCGATAAAGAACTGAAGGAACTAAGTATACATAGTGTTGCATTGTGTTGCAGAGTGGCTGAGATGGTCCTAACTATAAGCTCAATCATTCTAGCAGTATAATTCTTCTGAAATATTGTATATTTTAGATAGTGTTAAGCAGATACTTGTACATGATGCAAGCTGGCTAGACCGCTACCTCAAATCACATCCACTGTACCACTTGACTTTAGCATGATTGGCTGAAAATCTGACACCTCAGCCGAAATGTCAAACGGCCGAAAAACAGAAGGCGCCGTCAGATAAACATGTCTTCATTAGAATTTATAATCGCTTTAGGTATAAAGCTGCTACATAACAGTATCCTGTGCACCACATAATACTCAAGGTTGCACACAATACATTAGTTATTTAACCAATGAAAAAAAAGAGGAACGTGGTGTTACTGAATACTACCACTTAATATCCATCCTTAATATCCTTTGTGAATACAGAGACGTGTAGAACTAAAATGTTATTAGGTTAGTCATTAGTAAAGTATGTGAAGAGCTGCCATCAGTTATGAGCATTAACACCTACTGCATCAGCTCAGAAAGCAGCAGGGGATTACACACAGCCCAGCCAGCCTCCAACACTGGGACAAGGCTGAGGAGCACACAGGTTATTCCAGAAACCTCTACCACCACCACCACCACCACCATTACCGGTGGTAAATTTAGATTTTTGTGTATTAGTTATAGCCATCAACTTATTGTTTGTTGCTTGTTGTCTAGTCATTCCTATGTGACACATGCAAACATGCATTGCAGAAAGAGTGCCTAAGACAGCATCGTGTGCAACTTTGTACATAGACACTGAAAAGCGGAACAAGCTTCGAATCACAGTTCAAATAAAGTATCGAAGAAGCGGCTACTCGCTGGTATCCTTAAGATATCGAGATCCTGGAAACACTAGGGCACAAAAGTACTAGTATGCCTGTGGGGGAATAATGGTCAAAACCGATGACTCCAAGATACTTGGTCATTGTCACGCTCCAAACAGGCAAAACATCTACAGGTTTCGTGTTCCTTCACTTTTTATCGTGGTGATATGTTACCACTTCATAGTATTCTCCATGTCTAGCTCTAAGCTAATCAGCTAGCTTAGATACCTGCACAAGTCCAGTGAAAACCATATGTTAGCATATGGTGACACTTATGGTCAGGTGTATGCTTTACACTGGGAGTATCCAAGTGTACCTTAGGACATGCAAGGGCCCGGTCAGCACATTTTCAGACCCAAATCTCGTAATTTCCATGGTCTCAGTGCAATCAGTGGATTCACACATGGAGTTAAAGCCCCTTCCTTGAACTGGGACGGTGTCAGTATGCTTCAGAGCAAGAGCTTTCCATATTGTCCATAAGTCATTTTTGTAAAGTTGCTAAATAAACAGTCCAACAACTGAGCCAACTTTACGCAGCAATTAGTAGCATTCCAACTACTGATCACACCATTTAGATAAAGACTCCCTCAAGGCAGTCCTCAGGAAGTAAAAATGAATTTACTGTGGACACTAAACTATGAAAGCCAATTCTATCATCACGATAGAAGTAACCGCTCAGCAGAGCCCCTTCAAATGAACCTCTGTTTCACATGGATGCTGTTGATGAACATTTAAATGCAGCAAAGGACTTTGATGAATTCACAATCACTGCGATGGTTAGCAATAACGTCAAAGGTTGAACACACATAAAGCTATCTTAAGTCGAATGAATGCAGCATATGCTCTGCTAGGATGAATCTTGACATCACATTTTATTTCAGCTCGGATTCCTCAAGACTGAAACTTGGTTTTTCAAGTCTGATCTGGAAATGCAGCTTTCTTTATATTACAGATGTAGTATAGAACACATTGTCTTAATATTTCTTCACTGAATACATTATTAGAACTGCTATGGATTAAAGTATTGAATCAAATTGATCGCATGATTGTCCACAGTTAAGCGCATATTAATCACACATTTTTCTTCTGTTCTGGTTACAGTAGTCAGTAGGCAACACATGTATTCATCCACCTTGAGTTATGTTTAGTAACTAGTAATTCCTTTTGCTGGTCAGAAATTGCGCTGTCACCCTGAGGTCACTGATTGCTGATTGAAGTCCAGGAACCTCAGTGCATACTGTCCCAGCTCCTACACTACCTGACATATTGATAGAAGCTCTTTAGGTGAAACTCAAGGCAAATCATAAGTGTATAAGTCTCACATAGCCAGCCAAACTCAAATATTGGAGGCTGCAGTAAAGGTGCGACACCAGTGCCAGCAGCAGGGAAGGAGAATGCTGACTGAGTTGTCTTCTACCAATAGCTGACATCCAGAGTCAGACTGTAAGCGTAGTGGTCCGATGTAATCTGAACTATTCCACACAGACCCTGCAAAGGGTTGGTTGCTCAGCAGCAAGATGGATGAGTTAGGGCTAACAGGACTGTCTGCACTCACCTTGTGCTTGGCTCGCAAATGCTATTTAAGCAAAGATGTACCCTAGCAGTGAGGGTAGCTGCAGTGTGGGAGGGCTTGGCAGCTGCTGAATTTGCCGTTAAATTTGTATCTTTGCACTGCTGTCATGTTAACTTAGCGCAGGTAAGACGTAAAAGGACTGGACATCAATAAACTGCTACCATTTTAAGACTGAAATGCTTTTTTAAGGACGGAGGTATTCAAGTTTCTTTTGTGATCGCAAACAAAAGAGTGACAAGCGACACAACCAATCTCTCAAGGGAAACAATCAAACCTGCTTCGGCCTCTCATGCTATGGCTGGTGAGAAAAGAATGCTGAGAGATGTCCATGTGAAAGTACACACACACATTCACACACACACACACACAGACAAACAAACATCATGTCCTTGTACTCATTAACATAATGCATTCCCTAGCCCCTAAACTTGACCTTAACCTAAACCAAATTATGACTTTAAACCAAGTTTAAATCTTCAACCAGGCCTTGAAAGAAGTGACGACTAGCCAGAACGGCCTCAAACCCCAAACATGTCCTCACACACTCTTAAAAACCTAATCCTGTCCTCACTATGTAGGGAGTACACACATGGAAAACACACACACACACACACACACACACACATACTCTCTTTCTTTCTCTCTCTCTCTCTCTTTCTCTCTCTCGGTTCTAAAGCTGCAGAAACATAGCTAAAAATCTGTACAATATTTAAATACTGTATTTACAGAAATAAACATACTTAATTGTTTGTCTCAACTGGCCTGCACCTTTGTGCAGAATCACACCTAGATTCAAAATATTCAAGTGGCAAGTGGACCTATGTCCACATCTAAGTCAGAAGCATAAACAAATAAAGGCAACAATTAAGCACAATTGATGGCTGTACTGGCTTCTCAGATCGAGCTTGCAGCATGTTTCACATTCTTGGATTCAGATTTAACTGTGGATTATGTGAAAGGATCATCCTGGTGGTTTTGCATGATTTGCCTTTTGATTCAAATATAGGTAGACATACCTATACCTGACATTATTCTACATATCCAGGTAGGGATCTTGGATTACAGTATAAATCACTATGTTTCTGTACTACAGATTCTGTTAAATGGACCATTTGGTAACAAGCATCATACCTTAGTGGTTCATGGTCATGTAAACTTGCCCAACAAAGCCTGGCTCTCAATGGAGAGATGGCCTCTAAAATAGTAAAAAAGCGACAATCAAGGTTCAAGGTTCTATTTTCTACATTGCCGCAGGTGCAACAAAACCGGCATATAAGAGAGGTTGTGCAAGCTGTTTATCTGCTGCAAAAGCATAATATATTTGAAGAAATATGTCTTCAAATCACATCTTCATTCATTGGTGGTGTGGTTTCAACATGCTACAGGGAGCAAATTGGTACCTGGAAGTGTCAAAAACAATGAATGAATGCTAAGAAGACTAAGAAGAGTTTGTGAAAATGTTGACTCTTGGATGGTATCTTCATCCATATCGGATATGTTTTACATAGGCATACAGAGCCTGTATATTATTGTTTGTCCTTACATAATGCACCAGGCTGACAACACAAAGACATCACAAGAATTAAAGCTGACTACATGATCTCTGCAGTTGATAGCTTTTGCTTCTGGTTTTCTGGAATAATGAAAATCCATTATTAAAAAAATGGTATGTTCTGGAAAAAGGCTGGCACTCAACTCTAAAAGGTGGAATCATGCAAAACCACTAGTAGGGCCTTCAGAACTGTCGTGGAATGGAGCTCATGTAATATATTTGGAGCACATGAAGAGTATTTAGACCTGTCGTCCAAACCTTATGACCTTTTGACACAAACTGTTCAGTGGTGCACAGATATACAATGGTCTGCTGTAACCTGACAAACTGAAACTAAAGCATTTAAAGATGCATTTTGAGGGTGTATCCACCATGTATGTGTTAGAATACTACAGTATATGTCTTTTTCTTTTTCTCTGGAATGCACCCAGACAGCACTTGGAAAGCTGTCTTGGAATACATCACAGCTGAAAGGGTGAATAAGAAGTGAATAAGCCTTTATGTTTAATGTCAGGAGCTCTTCAGCGATGCTGCAGCCTCAGCATGGGGTATATGGGTTTGTAATGAGTGTGTGAACATCATAGAGCTCTGAGCAAATGGACTACAGGACAGGAGTGAGATGATAGACCCTAAACACACTGAACTCACCCAGATTGTCTTTTTCTTTCCCTTTTTGTAGCAGGATCTACAGTTAAACGTCAGCCTGAGTTTAAGTGAAGTTCAACACTTTCATTAAAACTGTCTACCACCCACACTTAAACTGAGTGACTGAGCCTTAAGATGCATTACCAGTAAGCACTTTCCAGTAAATATCCCCAGCTTGTTGTGTGTGTGTGTGTGTGTGTGTGTGTGTGTGTGTGTGTGTGTGTGTATGGAAGGTGTATGTTTCTATTTCCCATCTTTGGGAACATTCGCTCTCTTGTATAATTCCTAGTGGCTTAGGAAGTCAATGCTAGCTTTAACGGTGCGTCCGGTGGACACATCTACTGCCATGGCCCGGATCTCTGTGTCGCCAAACTGCATGAGCGTCTGGATCTCACGCCGCGGCGATGTGCTTTCCGTTCCGCTCACATCCAAGCGAAGTGTCCCACACTTCCTGACGCCAGACTCACTGATGAACCCCGCCTTCTCCTTCTCTGAGCAGTAAACGTGGATGACGATAACCTGCTGAGAAGGCTTGGCCGGTGTGTAGCTCCTCTTCACCATCTCACCCAGTGCCACGGACTGGTCTGCGGCAATAAAGGTGTCAAAAACATCAGTGCACCAACGCGTGCCGTCCTTCACCAGCAGCTTCTCTGGCGGGTGCTTGCCCTCCACAAAGCGGTTGAGGACGCCCACCCCATATGTGAGGGGTGAGCGGCGGACCTTAATGATGCTAGGGTCCAGGCCGAACAGCACAGCACCCTTCAGAATGGTGAGGCCGACGTCGTGGGGTATAATGATGCGGCTGCGGCCCTGGAGCATGTCCTGGACCGCTTGCTGCAGCAGGGGAGACTCCGCAAAACCTCCCACTAAGAACAGGAACTTGATGTCGCTCACTTCTGGCTTCTCAAAGAGCTCAGCTGGAGGAGGAAAACAGAATCTCAATGAAGAGGACAAGAGAGTTTTACAGGAAGCAGCAGCATGAGTGACTCTTTTAACACTAGAGTAGGTCCAGGGCTGGTTCTGTCATTTTAACAATGCAACATTTTAATGTTGGACTTTTATAAAGCTAACACAAGCCTGCTAACATTAGCCCGCTAGCCCGCTCATTAACTTCACATTCAAACATATCAAATAAAGTGAACAGCACACATTTTCATTTCCTGCTTTTGTCCCCATAATCCCGCCCCCAGCTGCTGACAGAATTGGTTTGTGGTTTAAGACCAGGAGAGTTGGTGCCACTGTGGAACCAGTTTTCTGGTGGAAAAGGGGCATTATTGACGTATTAAAGTGTTTCTTGTGATTTATACATGTGTCCTGACGTAACAGTTACTGTAGGAAGCTGAGAGAGCAACTTGTGATTATTTCAACTTTATTTTCATGCAGTAAAATAACTCAACAAATTGTGAACAATATACAGCCAGATTATTAAAACCACTTTATTTAGTTGGTTAAACTAGCACCTGAAACAAAGACAAAAAATATAGATCGTCTGCCATTCTCTTCCTTAAACCAATCATGATATCAAACCTATTTAACTTGTGCATGTTAACCCTGCTGCATGTCGAATCTCAGAACTGTTATTGAATATAAGCAAGAACGTTTGCTCGACTTGACTGACCACAGAGGAAAGAGACTGTGTGAGAGACTTACTGAGATGTTGGATGATATGGTCTATGGTGGGCTTGAAGAGGGAATTCATAGCATCTGGACTCATCCTCAGCATTCCCTGTGACGACCATTTAACAAAGTCCACACTAGGACAGGATGCAAGAGAATATAAAGATAAGAATGACATTGAGAGTAATACAATATGACTGAGAACACATTTCAGTTACCGATACATGAAGTGATCAGAACTAAAGTTTGGAATAAGACCATGCATCTCTTACTTACTAATTCAGTCATCTGCTCTCCCTAAATTCATCTCTGGTCCAAACCCCTATAGGCATATCTAACCTCTATCTCTGTTTTAAAATTCTATCTTTCACACAAACGCTAATAAAACTTGTTGAGTTGGCTCACATCATTCATCAGATATTTTAATCCAGCCACAATCTACAATGCTCTATTATGCACATCACTTGGTACCAAATCTTTCATTATATTGGTACCAAATTTCATTATATCCTCTGCCCAGTAGATAGATAGAGTTTGGGATTTTGCTTGGGATCTGTTTGGACAGAATCCATAGAAGTTATCTGTCAATTTTGTTACAGTTACAACTGTATTATTATTATTTTTTTTTAATCTTTTCACATGAACAACTGATTGCAACTCCTACATGCCATCGAGGAAAAACTATCGAGAAATTGAAGGTGTCCTAAGTTGATTGTTAAGATCAGGTTCAGGAAGGATCATGCCATGTTTTAAATAGAAAATAAAACGGAAGTATTTTGTTTTTATTAGTATAAATATATAAACCCACAGTTACCAATTATATTTACTTACAATTATAATTGCACTACATATCACAAGCAAAAATATTCAGTCAGCATCTTGTTCATTTCTTAACGGGTATCACCATTGCTATTTTTGTCATACTGGCTGTCAACATTAATTCCTTGATTATTTTAAAAACTCAGCAAAATGAGTCGTTTGTCTGATTAAATTGCATTCTTAAGCCTTGTGTGTGTATTCAGCCAAAGATGCTTTTGAGGGAGCCATTTCACTGGATGTTTCTGCAGTTCCAATGAATCCAACTCAGTGAAACATTCTCCCTCTAGCTGATCACATCCTGGAGGGTTTCACAAGCAACATTCTCCACTTAATCTTTTATTCATATCATATCAAAAATGTAAGCTCCTCAGGCCCCCCAGTATTTTCTGAAGCAAGTGATAAATAAGGTGTGTTGAAAAAAACAGTCATCTTATTCTAACGTACAAGTCAACATTTAGGAAAATGAAAGTGCTGTATCGTACATGCAATCAGTAGATTCCAATCAGAGCATTCAGAACGGTATTGATGAGAAAAGAAAAGCTCTGACTGTGAGCTGAATTTTTCGTTTTGTTCTGTGTTTATTTCCTCTACCGTTCCTTCCTTCCTGTGTTGTCCTTTTCCTGCAGGGCATGTGTGCGGCAGGAGGGCGTGGCTAGCTAAAGATTGGACACACAGGGTCTCAATCAGCTCATCAGCATCAAACTAAACAAGGGCCAGTTCATTCTGTCACATTTCAGTCGTGCTAACAACCTGGCAGATATGTATAATGTACTACCCAAGTATGATTGTGTGTGTGTGTCAACCAGCTGTATGTGCGGCGCTGCTACTGTGGTGCTGTGTATAAACCCAGGCGAGACAGAAAGTGTACCGCTGGACACTCCCACCAATCTATGGAGCCAGCATGGATAAATCAGCCAATATTTACAAGAGGTGTTCATCCAAATTAAGTATGATTGTGCAGCTTAAAAGCTTCAAGTGCATTCATGAAGTCATTCTGGTGGATAGATTGGGATAAATGTGGCATTTTCTGATCAGCTACTGAGTGTCCCAGCTTGAAAACTAGAAGCAGAGACCAATGACAGTCCAGACTCTGCATGGAGCATTGATTTTTTCCCCCAAGCCTGTTCCTCTCAGTACCCTCTTGAGACCAACAAGAACATCTCTCTATGCCTGGTGCAGTCTGTCTGTCGAGACAGAAATCCTGAAAGAATCCATAGTATCCATCTGCTGGGATCCCATGTGTGTGAGTCATGTACGGTGTGTGCACATATAAGCGTGTAATGTATAAGTAGATGTGTGATAGTGTTAATGCTGGCCCCTCCCAAGGTATCCCAGCAAAATGAGATAGACAGAGTGGTTCCAGCGAGGCGTCAGAGGAGTCTGGGGGGTACTGAGGGCTCCAGTTTCAACCAGATAAATATCTTTTAACGTCCCTCACAGTAGGATTATGAAAATCCACACAGACGTGAGACAGGGTTATTAAAATCCAGACTCCATGGCGGTCCCAGAAGTCAATTGTTAAAGCACTATAATGGCTGAGAGTGAAAAGTTAAATCACATTTATATCTTCTCTGTACAACACTGAGTTCTAATGCAGCACTCTGTCATCAAGTCAGGAGGTTATATTTTATGCTACATGGAGCCATGGTTACTATCAAACTTACAGTATTCACACATGCTTATTATACTATTTCTAATTTTAAACAGGTTATTGAAAGCTCCCACACATGGTTTAGAAACATCTGTCCCCAGTTACCTTAGTAAAGGTTAAAACTATGTACCAGAACAAAAACTTATGAACAACATATGTCAGCATGCTCTAAGTGGACACATTAACACCATAAACGCACACAAAAATTAACATTTGCATTTGGGAACCACCATATGTATCATCGTATGTATCATCATCATCATCAAACATCTACTGACAGGTGGGCTCTAGCATCCAACAGTGTGAAAGGTTTAAAACTTTACTATGACTTTTTATCACACTAATGGAAACATGACAGAAGACATCATTTTTGGAGAGGAATTGTTGCTCACGTATGCATGTATTTATATTATTGAATGCAACTTCTTAAGCTAAGGTTTTGGAATGAATAGTTGGAATATACAATTAAAACTGTTTTAATGTCCTTATTGATAACATATAATAAGTTTTATAATTGGTGTTTGTTTGCTGTATATTTCATTCTTAATGTAGAAATAGACATGACAAGCCTCTTGATGACAAAATCCATATAACATGAAAGGCAGAAAACATGTATCTCATTAAATTAAATGAGACAATACTGTTTGGATCCTTGTGGAGAAAATGCATTGTTGTGACAGCAGAACGACGGTAGTTAATAAGAAGGAGGCTACGACATCAGCAAGAGCTGTACAATAACATGTAACCACTTAAATAGTGTTGTGTGTTAGAGCTGCTTAGCTCAGCTTTAATCTTTGAATATGTGGTACTGACAGCCATAGTTCAGTACAGTAGATAGAATATATAAAAACTTGAATGTTTCTGTTGGCTGTAGGTCTTCTGCAGCTTTGAAAGGTAATCTCCCCTCATCTGATCTCAAAACTAATATTAAGGGCGATAAGACACACATACTTCCTGTTTTTACTTACTTGCTTTTGCGTAGTGCGTGTTCCACACTGTGGCCCCTGAACTTCTTGTAGTAGTCAATGAAGGAGAAGGGCAGGTTAATATTGAGGGGGTTTGTTCTGTCAGGTGCTGCTGCCCTCTTTCGAGACTCAAAGGCAATCATCAGGTCCACCCAGGCAGCCGGTCTTTTGATTTTGAACTGGTCGATGAAATCCTGGCCAAAGATCTTACACAGCAGCTTCTCAAACTCATAATCAATGCCGATGGAGCCGTAGGGTCCACCTGGGGAAAGAGGGGACTGTGATTGTGGATCAGATAAAACACAATGAATGCACAAAAGTCTTTTCCTCTTACATGTGGCTCACTGATATTAGAGCTGTGGAACAACGTGTTGCAAAATTTCTATTGTCTTTGTTTTCCCATCATGAATCATTACTAAAACAGGCTTTATATTTGGCATTGTCATGGCAGCCCTTTGAAAGCTTGCTATTACCCATGGAAATTTTGTATATTGTTAAACTAAATGCAGCTTGGAGCTGAAAATGCTCAGATGTTGCACTGGCATATATAGCTGGAGGTTGCAGCTGTGTGTAGGAGTGTGTTAAAAAGCGTCATAAAGCCCACTCCTGTCTCTTATATAGTGATAAACATGAATATTAAAATCTGCTCATGTGATACATTTCTTTTAAGAATTCTATCTTTATATTTTAGAAAACATGTTGCAATTGTCTGGAAAAAATATACCTGTCTGTTTTTCATACTTTTTTATATTTCTTTCCAGGCCTCAAATCCTACTTCCATACTTCATAGCAGCCGTGTGTTGTGTTATTCCCTTTTACCTGAGGCCTTGTAAAGCTCCTTTAGATGACCCTCCGGAAGACGGATCTGATGGACTGTCAGGTCCACTGTTCCTCCACCACAGTCCACCACCACATACCGGTCCCCTGCACAGATAGTACACAAAAATGGACCATGGTGTGCAGCAAGATCAGGTGCAAACATCTAACACGCTCATGGTTTCTGACAGGACATGCAGCCCCCGCCTCTGATCTACTGCAAATCAGCGGTTTTTAAGAACAATCTCAAGGGAGGTTGGATGCGACTCCCTGCGACACTTCAGTAGTGAGGTGATGGAAGAAGAGAAACTGGGTGAGGTAGAGAGTGGGACTGGGACTGACTTTGGCAGAGACAAGATGGCGGACAACATCTGACAGTTTGGACATTGGATGATTCACAGCCAGGGGCACATTTTCAGCACTTCACTCAGACTAAATGTAACAGAAGTTAATGTATGTAGGGACACTGTACTGATGGCATTTCAAAAGGAACCAGATACATTTGGATTTTACTCTATTGATATCGCCCTTCTAATCCAACTGCAATAAAGTCCAAGTGACTTATTACATTTTTCTTCATAACTTTCTTAGTGGAAAACTACAAATGGTTGCATGTCTCCACTGACCAACCAAGATACAGTTTACATTAATGTCTACAAAGACATAACAGCAGACAATGATTCAAAGAAGATTCTAATGCCAGGATGTATCACCAATGGCTTCAAACAGCAAGCCAGAAGATCTGTATAACCAGCACAGTTTCAAGACTGGCGTCACCACTTCAGGAGGTCCCCCCTCTGAGTAGTGGCTATAAAAGTGTTTTTCACAAAAAACATTAAAAGCCACAGTTAGGTTGACCATTAAATATATAATGCCATCACTTTATCATCTCATTCTATTAGACAAGCTTGTTCCAAATGTTCTCCCCCAAGGCATTTCTGAGATATCACATTCACAACGAAGGCTGATAGTGCTGAGCCATACACAAAGTTGAAACAAGAAAATCAGCATTTACCAATGTGATGCTGACCGTTGCAGATAAGTGTTCGTGTCCAGTTCAATAAGCTCCACTAGTGAACGTTAAATCAGTAGGATGTAGATTTATGTTCTTCCATTCAGTTGTCTGTTCATCTTGCTTTCTGCCATTCCCACCTCATTTAGAAGCTATACTGAAGACAGATAGAACTAGAACATCTCATAAAAATGTCAGGATAATGTGTTGCTAAAGTCTTTTTCCATTGGTAGGCAATTCAGAGTGATGCTCCTCAAAGCGGTCACCGTACTTCTGAATGTAAAATTGAAAATGGGCTCCATGTGTTCCCACAAGCCCCCCTTTTGCATGCTACTTGAAATTGGGACTTAACTGAGCATGAAAATGGACTTCAGAAAGCAATTTGTTAATGTTCTCACATAAACTTAGCCATAATATGATAAATAAATGAATGGATTAAGTTATTTAATTAATTAATCTTCAGGTTCCAGCTTTCAGATGATGTACAAACACATCTATATGGTATTTATTGATGACCTGCTATCTCCATCTAAAATCCACTGCCCCCAATCCTCAATAAAAGGGGGCAAATATTGTTAAACCAACCATTTTTTTTCATCAGAATCTCCATTCAGAGGCCTTTAATATCACTGCTGTCAAACCTCTGCTGCTGACAGCTGTCATTTTAGGAGAAGTTGCTGCTGCCTTCCTTAATCCCATTCACCTCCAGCTGCCATATCAGTGTCCCGTCATCAGACAACCACACTTCATCAACAGGTGCTCATCTTCATCACATCCAGATCACCAGATCATCAGCATTGGCTTGAGCTCATCACCACCATCACTACCAGTGTCTACATTCATGGCTTCATCACCCACTTAACGTATATACTTCGCCATGGGGTCTTATCATCATAGGTTATGAACATTTATCATCCTTTGTGCACATTTTAATGAATATTCATCATCACAGAAAGTGTCTGCTGATTAAACTGATGTTAGCAGAACAATTATAACACATTAATGTTTCCCTACTGGGGTACTGCTTTTGTCCATGAAAGTAAAGCAGCTATGCATGCATTACATTACATTATTAACTTTCAACTCTATCTTCTTCACAAGAAGACTTGATGGGTTCATCAGGTAGAATTCACATGTTGCAGTCATTTACAAACCATGAAATCATGCAGGATATTTCATTGATAAAGGTTAAGGTGCATAAGAATGTGAACATGAGCCTGACCATAACTTCTGTTAGTTCTTACATTTTACAATTTAATTGCTGAGGTCTGGGTTCACGATGAGTTCACTACAGTGAGATCCACCAGGGCAACAAACAAGCAGTCAGAAGACCAGATATGATGTAAAGAAACGAGACATTATATAAATGTCAGACACAAAGTTTACACCCCAACTAATCCTCTGACGGCTTGGATTGCCTTGTTGGTGTTTGCGTTCCTATCTCAGCATTGTCATCATGACTGACAGAACCAATGGATAACATATTACAATAAACCCCAAGTTGAAATAAACCATAATTTGTATTGCCTTGCCGGGCAGTGGACTAAACTTCAGATTTGTGAGATAAACTCAAGACAAACAAAGACTGTATATTGCATTTGTGTGAAATGGGCTATTTTTGGTACAACGAAAATGTTATCACACAATGAGTAATAACCCCAGGCACATGTTATTGAGTGTTATATTTTTTCACATTTTCAGATTATTACAGTTCCCTCCAAAACCCAGCATGCTCTACTTCTTCAAAATCTAAAGTTAGTAACTTTTACGACAGATTGGCAGCACAGGAAACAGCAAGAGCATTTATCCTAGAGGAAGAGGGAGAGGAAATATCAGATGAGAAAAGAAGAGAAAGACTCTACCTTCTTCCAGCTCCGACCAAAGTTCCCCTATGACATTTTCCACCAAAAAGGTGCGGCTCTGCCGGTTGCGCCGAACATGCTCCTTTGCTGGTTGTTAACAGAGAGAGAATGTTCTGGTGAGTGTGATAAAGCCATGAAGCTCTGCTGTGTGAAGCTGTGTGGCTCAAATTCAGTGGTTTGTGAGGCAAGCAGCAAGCTGAGATGCATATGTATCCACACTGTGAGCGAGCCTGCAGGATTTCTAAAGAACTCCCACTTATAGTAACAGGTGACTCATGATGTAGATTACCAAGAACAGCTGAATTTAGACAGGCAGTAATGTGCTGGTTCAATACATATATTGGTCGAGTACAAAGTACACCGGTATAGTGATGCATTCAAAAGCTGTCAGACCAATCATGTTGTCCATAGTGTTTACATGCAGTAAAAGTGACCTGTGACTTGATTTGTGAAAAGAAAACATGTAACAAACAACACGAAAAACTATCTCTCTCTATGTGATCCAAAGTTTAACTAATTAAACATCAACTCAACAGGTTCACAATCCTTCATTCCTAATATAATAGATAATAGCAACTTCAACCAGATCAGTTGTTAGTTTAACAATATTTATGTGGAAAACTATTCTAAAAAAATACCTTAAGTTTCATATTTTTATTCACAACCTCAAGAAGTTAGGACATTGTCTTAAATTTAAATGAACAAGGCTTTATTATAACACCATAATTATTAATAATTTGCAACCTCATTATGCCTCATCTTAAGGAGTGATTTACAAAATTTTGCTTTAATGGTACCGTAGCAACCATGTTCTGTGTAGGGGTGTAACACTCAAGAGGCTAACGTGAAGGTTGTGAAGAGTGAAACCCCAATTAACTCCCGAGGTCTGTGTGCCTGTCACAACCCAACACGTGCATTGATTTGGGATGGACTTAGCAAAAACTAAATTTACCACAGCAAGAACAGTTAGTATGTTTCCAAAGAGCTCCAACAGCAGTGTTTTTACATCTCCAGAGTCAGACACATTGGCAGCATCAGTCAGGATCAATCTGGATTCAACATCAATTTATGTTCTGTGTTGTTTTACACATCCAAAAGGCAACACATGTAGTCCGCTTTCATACAGTGAAAGTATGTGAGTGCATCAGCACTGGTTACACTGTACCAGAGGTTTATTCCTTTGTCAACTTTTTTTTTTCTTTTTTTTTCTCTAATAAAACAAAGTAAGGGTGATGGTAGCAACCTGTCACTGAAGCCTAAAATAGTTTGAGTGGACCTCCCTCTACATACCCAGGGTTACCAGCAGCTGTCTGAAGATGCTGATGTCATTGCAATGATGCTCACTTGAAATGTGCAAACTTTGCTTAAATGAACTCACCTCACTAACAGAAGTGCATGTGACTCAGGAGCAACAGAGGCTATTTGCTTGGCAGTACTTTAAGAGATGCACTGTATGCTTTGAGGACTAGTTTCTTTTTATCTCATTTGCACACATTTTTGAGTCATAAAACCCAAGCAGTCCTTTAGTGATTTTGCCCCACAGTGAAATACTTGGCCTATCGTTTGTGACATACTGTGTATTCAATTGGAAACTACGAAAAGAAAGTATTTTTCATGTTTGAAGCGATAATATTTAGTCTTAGTAAATCTTATGAATTCTGCCTTTTCCTTGTTTAATTTTTATTTACATTTAACATAGTGTCCTAACTTGTTTTGTAAGCTTGATTGTATCCAACAACACACAGTCTACTGAACCTGAAGCACAGTGAATCTATGTGACCTGTGGCTGAGTGGGAGAAGCAGGAAGACCTGGCAGAAGTAAATGTCAGAGGAACATTTCCTCTTCCACAGAGGAAACAACACATGAGCTCTCATTTGCTTTCAGGGGGCATGAGAGAGGTCTAGCGTTTACATTACATCAGCCTTACATTCCAACCACATCATTCACTCTGTTTTTAAGATGAAATATTTGTAGTGAATTGTTCGGTGGAGGAGTCTTCAGTGGGAATGTCCTTCAGAGGAAAGTCAAAAGGAAACAGCAGTAGGTTCAAAGTTGACTGCTCTCACTGTTTCCTGACAACAGTTTGAGCAGAAAAAACCCCATAACACCCTACTACATATGGACTAAGAAACTTTAGAGACTCATTGTAGCATTAGACTTAATCAGCTCAGACTGCACAGACCAAAGGAACAACATAAATTATGCTTTCCAACCCTGGGGGGGTCACAGGTGTTATTTAAATGATAAAATACGAAGTTTGATGCACAGTAAATTAGCCACTTATCATGAAGTCTGACTTGGTGGCATATTTCACTGTTTAACCAAAAGGGTCACATGGCACACACTAACTGGTCCTGGTAAAGAATGTGTCCAGTCTAGGTGCAACAGATGAGATATGAGTTGAAGGATGCATTTCCTCAACTTCAACAGTGACTTTAGGCTTGACATATGCAATATGTATATGCAAGAACCACCTTGTTAGAAACAGTGACTTTAAATGACCACTGGTGTCAGCATATGGTGCTTAAGTTTAAGCTTTTGGAAATTTTTATGATGATTTTAGATAACTGCTGTTACAGGTCCATATATGAAATCAACAACAAACTCTTTTGAATAACAGGAAATTACAATATTCCATAGAATTTAGGAAATTCATTGCTCATCTTTATAGAACACAGAGGGAGTCAAATAAAAGCTCTTATGGAATGTTTTGTGATGTTTCTTTCAACTTATTATGTGTGAGGTTAGCAACAGCAACAACACTTTTCAGGCTAAAACTCTTCTTTACTTTTCTTCTTTACACTTATCTCTTAAATTCCTCAAAAACAGCACCCGACCTCAGACACTGTTACAGAGAATAAGGCTGACAACTAGATTCTCACATCTGTGCCTGTCTTACAGGATGCTCTCATGCTTTGCTTCAAGCCTCAAGCTATACCTAACAGCTCATTACCAGGTCTGCTGAGTAAAGTCATAATAGGGATTTTAAGGGGTTTTTAAAAAACAGACATCCAAAGGCTGTAGCTGTAGCTCGACACGAAACAGGAAAAATGTTTATGTTTTAATCTTATCTCTTCAAGCAAAGCCAATGTTGTGTAGCCACCGTTTCTGGGGCCTATTCTGGGTGAATTACCTCCTGATGGCCCTGGAAATAATGAGGCAGAGTTTGCAGTAATAAACATCACAATTGGGACAGACACTTAAGACAATAGGTTTCATTCTGCAGGGAGAATAACTGGGAGACCAGTGCATCAGGAAGGTGTAAATGAAGGAAAGGATTTTCAGCTGACCAGCATTTTCAGTCAAAGCAGCAAATGGATAAAACTCAGTAGTACCCACCATATCAGGAAATGTACATGGAAAACAATGCCAGGAACAGCAGAGGAAAAAATAACTTAAATGTTTCTCCATGCGAGATAAATGCATCTTACTAAACTCAGGTGTCACATGCCCATAGGATTCACAAATTCCACGTAAATCTTCTCAAAAACCTTATCAGATGAAATCGACAATGACAGAATGAACATGTGAAATCGTTAAGATAACTGTCTTAAAAATTTGTCGACTATGAACAACAAAACAGGACCCAATAAAATTTGGATATATCTCATTTACATGCAAGTGATGATGATATATATGACGATATGCTGCTGAACTATAAGGAATCTTGGAAATCCTTGTTTTTTAAGGTGGTGCTGAGCAAAAAACTAAATAAACTGTGAAAAGGTAAAGAGTGGTGGGTATTTGCTGTTGCTGCTTCACTTTGCCCAAACTGTGTGATATTAAATGTATAGTTCAGGAATAAGCGACATTATGATTAGAAATACAATGAACTCAACTGAATAAATTTATGAATTAATTTATCAATAACCAGGTATTAAACTGGATCTTTAGAGTTACACATTTCCTGTATTCCTCTGTATTAACTCTTCCAAGTCATTTGGTGTACTGACTTTTCCAGTGTATATAAATACTTAATGCATAATGTTGGTAAGATTTTAACATTTTCAAACATAATTCACTGGCCTTTATTCACATGCAAGATGTCAAATGTTTACAGTTTTTCCAAGTGCACTCTACTCTAATTGTAATGCCTTTTAGCTTAATTTGTATGTACTGAATTTATAGGAAGCTCAAAAATTTCAAAACATCCACAGTGATCTTGGAGGACATTTGGGCAAATTATAAGTTAGAGTGAATCATAACTTATGATTGTGTCTTGATTTTAAATCACGGTAATCTTGGCGTACAGGATCAAATCTTGGAAAAGAAGCAAAAGCAAATAAAAAATGTGATAGTTCAAATAAAAGTCATGCAATTCCTGTCTTAATTGAAAAAGAAAGCATGATTACCATGACCTGGAGAGACTATGGAAGAAACAACATTCAAAAAGAGAAAATTGAATGTTACAACATCAGTCGTAATGCTGTCAAAGAAGCAGTAAACACACACATTCAGAAAAAATCTGCTCAACAGTACATGGGTGTGCATGATCAATGATTCATGAATCGTGGAGTCAGGGGTGGTAAATACTGCATGAAATCAACATGGAGAACTGCTCGATGTCTTGATGAGACATACCTTGGGTCATGCCGCTCCCTACGTTGTCAGTGGGGCTGCAGCCGTTCTGGGTGGTGTGGGTCCCCAGGTCCACCATCTGGTGAAGGCGGAGCTTGCGACAATAGATTGATGCTGCCTCGGGTTCTAAGGCGATGATCAGCTGCTCTGGGTTATCACGGGACACCAGACCTGACTACACAAGGGTACAATACAGACATGAAGAAACACCTTTAACTTCCAGCCAAAACTCTGATTGTTTTGACAGATGTTAGTCATAATGGTGATGTGTGTAAAATGCTCAGTACACACTAGTTTTTCTGTTGTACTTGTCCATATGTGGACTCAAAATAGCTTTGTGGGGATCACCTGTTTATTTGTGTGGCATGACAGTAAGGTGTGTATTCATGTTGACCCTGTCACCGTGGTGGTCCTGCAGCCTCCCACAGCTCATATACAATACTCTAATGGGCACATTCAGGTCTGGGACTTTTATCCTGAAAGTTTTACGGTCTGATCAGCTGGTTTTGGACATGTCAAACAAGGAAGCGGTTTAACAGAAGCTGCAGCCAGATTATTTCCTTAGCAAGCAGGAAATAACATCCTTACTAAAATTATGTCTGAACACAACAATTTGCTAATCAAGACTAAAAAGACATAAGGAACTTAATCAACCGGTTAACTTTTTACTTTGTGCAACAGGGTTTAGCTTCATTAAAGAAGGTGTTATTCAAAAGGCTGATGAAGTTGCTTTTGTTGCAGAATATAAATTAGACTGAAGAAGATAAAAGTGAATACAATATTCAATATCCATTTCATCCACTGGTCTGTATAATCACTGACTGACCGTCATTTAGCATTTAAGTCATGTTTATATGAAGCTGCAGCAGCCGGCGGTATTTCTCCTTATAAAACTCACAATTGCAAAATATTTCAAGCTACCTCCATATCCAGCTCTCACCAGGAAAGTTATGCTACTATTTTTAGGCATTTGAAAAAAACTGAAAGTGTAGGTATCATATCACACATTCAACTGATTCATAAAAACACACTTAAACTGTGTTACGTGTGCTAAACACAGCACTCTGGATGGTGACATTGCTGCAGGGCCTCATTGTACCTTCTGTTGCCTGGTCTGATTGTTTCTTAATGCAAGATACATACTGGGACATGTTGCAAAGTGGGACAATACCTGCGGTTTGATTGCACATCAGCACCTAGTGGTGACCTAGATCCTCCTCTGGGGCAGAGCAACACACCTGCGCCTCATCAGCTAATCACACATCAGCCATATAAGCTCCACTCACACAATCAGTCATGGCCAGATTGTTCCTTCACGTCAAGCTAGATTTTCCAGCACTATTCCCCAGACTGATTACCTGCCACCGACTGCCTGGTTTTCCTGTTTGCTTGCCTTGTTCCCGAATTGACCTGCCTTCTGTCACCTGACTGTTCACCTGGTCTCTCGTCTACGCGGTCAGTCCCTGGATTGACTCGCCTTCGGTCCCTAACTCCACTTACTCCCTGGTTATTAACCTCCTGTCTGCCTACAACCAGATCTGTACCTGCTTCCCTAAGTGGACTCTCCAAGCCCTGCTCATTCTGCTGTCTCACATCTAGATCCTAAGAAATGAACTGCTCCATGACAACAGTTTTTAAATAAACTCAATTAAACTTTAATTCATGTAGAGTAACTTGTACAATCATGGCATAGGTTGATCATTTAAAAAGTATGACACAACAATGTAAAGAGCCAAGACTAATAATGGTCACTGTTTTTGACTAAAAGCTGTGACTGAAGAATCAAGCTTTTGTGGTTTGTTTTGTGGTTTTAAAACCACATACTTATTTCTTCGACATAATTTGAAAAGTCCAGCAAAGCTGCAATGCCTTTACTGCTTTAGCGAGAAAGAGCCAGTGAAGAAATGTTGCTTGGGTTTCGGGTGGATCAAAAGAGAAGAGGGGTGAGAAAAGAGCAAGAGAGAGGGCTGGGGCTTGTATCATGGCCTCAGGAGAAATAACGGCTGATGTGATCAGAGGAGGAGTAGTGACTGCAGTGGGCTGCCGTTCACGTGCTTTGTCCCTCCCTCTGTCCTCCGTGACCAGCCAATCAAATGATTCACACTGCCTGATGCTGAGTCACTGCAGACGCTAAGCTCTCCCTGTTAGCTCATCCCTCCATCCCATCCTCCAACACCACTGCAAAACAGCTCAAGCTCTCCTCCTTTTCTCTGTTTATGCTCTTGTCTGCATTTACCTACTCTCAACCTCCTCCTTCAGCTTGCACCTCAAGGTTGTGATAAGGTCTAAAGAAAGATATAATTGGGTAAGACGGCAGGAAAACAAAGATCTGAATGATTCTCAAGTTTAATGAACAAAGTTGTTGATACTGAGTAATAAAGAATGAAATATAACATGAATATTTATGAAAAATGTGCAAGCAATCCAAATTCACATTTTATAAACAAAGTCCCAATTCTTGTGAACCGTTTAAAAATGTATAATTTTTCTACACTGAAGTATAGCAAAGCCCTAAAGAGAGTTTTTTTCATAGCCTTTTAAAATGTCATCTCCCATTCAATTTTTGGTGAATTTTATGAAAACAGCAAAGAAAATCTCTGCCAGGCATAAGTGCATCAGGCAGATTGTCATTAGTTGCAATAACATTCAATCAGCCATTCAAATTTGGCCCTCCTTCCTATGCCACGTGCAGGCTTAGAATATACCAGCCATTAGGTTTGGTGCGTGTGTTTCAGGCTTTCTAACACAGGTGTGGATTGGAAGGGAAGGCTAGCAAGCGGTTGGTTGTGTGAGGCTTGTCTCTGGTTAGTACTGGCAGCTAGCCCTGGCCAAGTTCCAAAAGAGCTCACACAAGTGCCGGTTGCTGCTCACAAGCCGCCTTGGATTAAGTCCCGCCCACCACTTCCAACAAAACCAAAAGAAAGAAAGAACAACCAATAGTAAGAAAGAGGAATGGTGCATGGTGAAAGGTAGAGTCCTAAGACAGTTTGAAGTGTGAATGGTAACATAACTGTTTATTGAAAGCTAAGAAGAATTTATTTTAGATATTAATAAGCCTTTTTACATTACATCTTTACATCGACTAATGTTCACTTTTTTTCAACATCTGCTCTTAAAACCTTGGCAGTCATTTGCATGACTGCCTTTTAGGCTTTTACCCAAATGAGAATGAGGTCTGGCAACTATTAAATTTTTCAATGCCATATGAGCACATTTTATATTGTCTGCTAGGCTTTCCTTCAAGCCATTTAGTTATGAGTTAATAAATGATGCAATCACATCTCTGAACCACAGAGTACAGTGGTGAAAAGATGGAGACACTCAAAGTGCACATATGTAAAGGAGCCTGGATATTACATTGATCTCATACTAGCTGGCAAAAACCCCAATGTGACTCTCTCTCTCAATCCCTCTCCCTCTTTCTAGATAGGCCAGTTGGATATTCAGGCTCCTAATTTATAATAATGGCTTTGAGGATACACACACACACACACACACACAC
>JAOWBC010000318.1:23303399-23316675 GCA_028566105.1 Hypoplectrus providencianus | reverse complement strand
TAAAGAGATTATTTAGTAATTTATTGGTGAGGCAGCAATATGCTTACGCAAGTTCTAACTTTACCATTTTCCTTTACCACTGTGTGTATGTATGTGTGTGCAGTTTGAAATGTTATGAAATGATTGTGATTTAGGTAAAAAAAAAAATGTAACATGTCTTTTATAGGGTTTGCACTGCAATCCTCTGCATACATATCCTTCAAACATCCTAATCTCAATACCCTTATTTTAAGCTCTGGTAGAGTAAAGGATCTGGACATGCTGTGGAATAACTCAGTATGAATCTAGCTCCAAGGGGGAATTGGGCTGATATGTTCGTGTACACATCAGGACACTATGTGAGCCCTTTAACAACAACAGCAGCAAAAATACAAAATGAATGCATGAATATTATGATACCAATTTCCCTAGATAGGTGGATCTGAGAAATTTGAGGGAAATCATATCCCTTTGAACTCATCACAAAAGACTCAGGGAAAAAATGGTATTTCGAAAATGAGGGCACTGCTCCTGTAGGCAGAAGCCCTTCACTTGCATTAATTTGCTATTTTTTGCATGCGGCCTGAAACGTTTCTATGAGCTCTCTAGGGGTTTCTGTCAGCCTCACTATGGCAGTGCTTACCACTTCAGTCTGTAGTGCTTTTCCAACATCAGAGAGCTGTGCGTGTCTGTATGTGATGTGTGACTGCCAGTGTGTTGGTTGTGCAGGGGGCATGGTTCAAAATCATCTTCAAACAGTCGCTTACAAGCTATTGTGCAGAACATGCTGCGTCAAATGAAAATGGATCAGAGCTTCAAAAATGACAAAACAGCAAAATATGAGTTTTAAGGGGAAAAATATGTGCAATCATGTCATTTTGCCCGTCACTCAACAGTTCACTCACCAGGACATTGTGTTGGTACATGTGCCTTGTGTGTGTCTTGTGTGTGTGAGAGAGAGCGAGAGAGAAAGAAAGACAGAGAGGAAGAAAGAGAGCACATATGCACAAATCACTAAGCATTTCAGTCAAATTTTAAATGCATGCAACATCAACAATGTAATTCCCATGAATTTTAAAATAGAAGCTGGTTGTGTGTTTCCCTCAACTGCAAATTTCCCTTTTCATGGGTTTATTTTGCATGATAGAGAAAAAAAGGCCTGCTTTCATTCATTTCAAGTGTGGTGTTTATACTACTTGCAAATTAACAAACATTAACTTTGTTTTTCGTAGGTTCTACTCTATGTAGATTTATAGATTTAAATTCCTGATCTGTCAGGGATTTACATGCAAACACAACAGAGTTGGGACAATGGCATGACCATATGGAAATTTGATATTTCTCAAGATAGCTATAACAGTACATTTATGAAACAAGGTTTTGGAAATAGCTATTAATTATATCAGGTGCTTGAATTGCATATTATTTTTCATTCAGCACCAATTGGTTGCTTGTCATTAATTATGACTTCAATAAAAAAGCACAATACACTGACATATAATATTTGTTGTGTATGAAGGCCTAAGCAGCTAGCTAATCACAAAAATAAATTGAAAAAGAGACCTTATTTTCCCTTTAACGCAGCAGAATTAACAGTTAGCTCTAATAAATCTGTTACCTTTATGCAAGTGCTGATATTTGCTTTTTTTTTTTTATTACTTATGTAGTTTTGTCTTATGCACACTATGCCATGTGTTGTGATTAAAAGAAACTGCCAAGCGCTCCAAACCCGCATTGCTCATGCATCGACTGGCTCCATCCCCTCTCTCACACACATCCGGTTCCTCAGTGTCATGTGACAGGCGCTCTGCTGTCATTTATGTTATTCAGCTTCAGCTAGAAAAGCACATCAACCACCGTTAGCTTTCTCAGGTGTACTTCTTATCCGACGATGGCAACATTAGTGGCAAATAGGGGAATGGACGTCAACGGCTTGGCAGCAGCTGCGAGGACGCACACCCAGGCTGTGACCAGAAATTACATCTCTCAACCTCGGCTAAGTATGTAACGTTAGCAAGCTGCTGGTGCTAGCTGCAGCTGTGGCTAATGGCTATCAAGGTTGTTGTGCTGCATTCAATGACGAGTAAACTATGAGGAATATGACACTCTCGAGCTTTTATTTGCAAAATATGCCGAGATTACAGTTATATTGTGTTTCAGATGGGGAAAATTTAGCTTGGATTTAGGGCATTATTGCATTGTATTTACTTATCGTAATGCGGTACTGGATCAGGAGACTAGGAGTTGGATGGGAATTGGATTTCATTTAATTCCTTAAGTCAAAATCTAAAGAATATTTTATTTCGACAAATACCTAATGGTAATCTCGAACACTGGCATTCCAGCAATGGGAGTGTAATCATCAAACGCATGCAAATTGGTGCAAAATGTGACAGTTTTCAACGTGATAGTAAGTGTAAATCCTCGGCCATGGCCTTTCATACAAGATTGTGTTTTTCCAGTGACTGTCAATGCAGCATAAGAGGGATAATGTTGGCTAGCTATCTACTAAGCTTAAATGGTGTATCACAGTTATAAACAAACTTGCTGTATTAACGTTCTTGATTAAATGCAGATAAAGGTTACTTATAAAAAGCTAGCCACAAGCAAAATCTGATTTACAAGCTGTATATTATAACGTAGTTGCTGTCTAATTCGTGTGTATAGCAAACATGCTAAGCTAGCATGCTAACAGTGGCTAGTAGAACTCGTCGACAACTATTTTTAGCCAGTCATAACTTCTAACTGTAATCTTTAATATAATTAAACAAAGTATCACTACAGGTCAAATGTCCATTATATGTAGGGACAAGCACATTAATTTATCTGTTGTGCGTACAAGCCCAGCAGTAATACAATTCGACAGAGCTAGCTAAATGTCACTAGCGCAGTGGATTAGCCAGCTCTGCAGACGGTCAGCTGACTGACAGTAACCACACGAATGAATGAGGTTTTTTTTTTTTTATTTATTTATTTATTTTTTTTACACGTATTTGTTAAATTGGGATTTGAGCACACAGGGCAAGCTCTTGTGTCCTAAAGCATGCCACATCATAACTACCTGGAGCTTTAATAAATGGTTTCCTTTGGCATGTCGATAGTTTCAGGTTGTCATATTGAGGAACAGACTGGGTGATCTCTCATGTGACTGTGTCACATGAGTGGCGCAGTCTGCTGTGTTGTTGATGAAACCAGGAAACCTTCCGTTTGTGGCTTGATCTACAGAGAAATGCTTTTTTGTGATTTAATTCCATAATTCGGTTTTATTATTATTTACTTATTAAACCTAGTGAAACCTACTAATATAATGTTACAGAAAGTATAAAACCACACTTTTTGACATGTTTACTGACATGGCCTGCAATTGTTTAACAGATGGAATATGTTTTTAGTATCAGGTTTTACATTGTTGCTTCAATCAGGTTAAAGTTTTTTGCTGTAGGAGTAGTCGTACTTTTAAACTCAATTGTAGCGGTGTTTATTGTCTTAACATGGCCATTTCAATTCATCGACAATTTTGCAGTTTGATAATGCTTTCATGTCGAGTGTTAAACATTTGGAAATCAAAACTTCAGTATAATGTATATATATTTATTTTATTTTGATTTTCTTTCTTTCTTTCTTTTTTTTTTTTTCAACTTTTGTACTGACTTGACATTCCACAAGAGGAGGACTACTTTAACATATTTGCTTAACACTAAAGTAGCACAGAGTTGAAACATTTTGGACATTCTTCTTACAGTAGGGTTAGGTTTAGAGTACAGTTTTCCAACCATGTTTCTTTTATTTATATGTAGCTACATACTAAGAAAGTATACCTGGCCCAAATAAAGACAAACTAAAACTTAATATACACACACTAACATATAAAAACTTAAACTCAAGTGTCAGTTTATATCCCAAAATTTTGTAAATTTTGTTTTTTATCCAGTAACTAATATGTAGCCTTTTGTTAATCATCTGCAAACAATAATACGGTACAGTAGTTGATCTGACAACATGATCTGCTGGCTATTAAACCTTTATTAAAATCTGAAAGGGCAACAACAGCAGAGCAGCAGAATTAATTGATTAATGTTACTGTCAAGAAAAGACAAACACAGATGTCTTTGGATTGATAAAAGTCTGTAACTTCTGAGTAAAAGATGCAGAAAGTACAGTATATATATAACCTCTGTAAATATCTCAATCTAGTTTAAAAAAAAAAAGTCTTCTAAAGTTTCAGTTTTTCAGAAAAGTTAACTAGAGGTGGCGGACACCACCCATCCAGCTCTCATGTTGTACCTGCTCATCTCTGGCTGTTTCACCCCAACCCTCTAGCCATCACTAATGCCACTTCTATATTTTAGTAGGAGTGTATTTCTGTGCCAGAGTTTATAGAGTTTTTCTGTATATATTTTACATTTCATACTTATTACATATTTTTATATCGCAACTGTATTTTATATATATTTTTGTGACCTTACTTTGCATTTTGCACTTTATTTACTTCTTATCTTGTGTGCTGTGCCTTTACCTTAAGCTGCTGGTAACCTCAATTTCCTGCTAGAGTCATCCCAAGGGATAAATAAAGTCAAGTCTAAGTCTAAGAATGACAACTAAAAAATACTTTGAAAACCTACTTAAACTAAAATGAAATTAAAAACATTTATAAAAACAGATTCCCCTTTATCTTTATTGACATCATGCCCTCAGAGAAATGGCATGCATTCCCTCAAAATGAAACTGGTATATGATGAAAGCTCATGTGTGTTTTGATAATTTTAGTGAGTCAAATGGGTTTTTGACAATGTCAGAGTTTTAGATGAATGCCTTCTTTGGGAACAATTACAGTTTTCTGTAAAGAGGAGGAGCAAATGATTGCCCCATTGTTTTCCTACTCAGGCAAAACAAAGGTACATTTTATGTAGACCAATCAACTACTTGTGATTAGTTGTGTTCACTTGGTAGGCTCTGTGATGATTTTATGGCCATGTTAATTATATTATTTTAATTAACACAGGGATTTTCATAAATATTGGTGTTGTTTGGCCCTTTACTCTTTAAGCCTGATGTTGTACACAGCCTGTTCCATGAAGCCAACAGAGACGGTGGTTTTTCTTTTGTGTAAGTGTCAGAGGCAAGCATAGACTAAAAGCCTCTTAGCAAACTAGAAGAAAATGACTTAATGGAGCATGGGCCATCTGAGAGGTAAGCATAGAGCATCCAACATGTGATAAAACCCTTGTCCGAAAATATGTAACCATCCTACTTCTGAAATTCCCTAATTTGCCGAATGGCTCTCCTTTTTTCTCTCATCAAATGCATTACTAAGCAGCAGCAGTCCATTCTGATTTAGGCAGCAAATCAGGGCCAAATGATTATCTCAAGTAACTGTTAAAAAAAACTTTCCCTTTGCTAGTCACATAGTGCAGGCACTGAATTTCCAATATGTTTATAGTATTTATTTCGAAGACCCTGCTGGTAATGTCTCTTATACTACTGTTATATGGAGAGGCATACACAGAGGCCTGGGTTGGCAGTTGCAGTTGTATACACATGAGTGCAAACCATAGAATTTACACACATAATATATTATTATATTTCATGAGTACCAGTGGTAATGCTCTGGGCTGTTCATGCCTTTACCTCTAATTCACAGGTAGACCATAGCCTTTTTCAGACTGTGTTCCTGCAAACCCCCCCGATATATTGGCAATAGAGCTGTGCCACTTTTTGGCCATCGGAGATTCATACGGATTCGGTGACTGTGTGAGTTATATTGGCGTCTATTCACACTGCAGTCTGGCTTTGTGAAATGAAATGGGAGTAGACAGTAGTGGCATGTAACCAAACAACTGCTAGGCAGAACATTAGCAGAGTGCAAGTGCTGCAGCAGGATGTGTACAGTAAGTGGTGTCAGTTTGTTTACAATGACCACGGGCCACAGTTTGTGTACTGTGAGCCTTCTTATTATGGAGGTACAAAGTAAAGTACAAGTAACTACAGAACTGTTGTTCTTGAGTAAATGTAGTTACTGGACTCCTTTAATTTCCTGCACACCAACTTTCAAGAACAATGAACTTTCTAGAAGAAAATGATGCCAAAACTGCCGTCAACTTATGCAAAATATGTAAAAACTTTTTTTTTTTCCTTTTTTTTTGTGTAAGATAACATGAGCATGGAGTATGCATGAATAAAGCTACCAGTTATACTAATTAATTTATCCTTATATTTAAACCATACGTACATGCTGTATACAAACAACATAATGAGTGAAGTTACTGGAAAAACACTGTTTATTCAGCCCTCTGATCTCATATTCTCTACTCCGTTATTTTCTTTATCATGCGATCAGGAGTCATATGAAAAAAATAAAACCAGAGACACCTTTCTCAGAAGCCAAACATTTAATCTTTGACAGAGTTGCCCTTTTCTGACAAAGTAAAACTAAAAGTGACATGGCATCATGACAGATGCTTAAGACAAACAGTAATGTTAATCATTTTAACTTTTCAGGCCCGGGATGGGCCCAAAGCAGCTTACAGAATGATGAACAGTTGTTTTCTGTACTCTCAAATATTATGTGCACTCACAGTATTTCTGCAGTTACTGACTATTCTAACCTATGCTTTGTTCGCATAAATACAATGATGTTTTTGCTAACATAAAGAGACTGGGAGTAACTTAAGCTAGGTTAGCACGAGGGCTGCACAATTCTGGAAAAAAAAGGGCAATTACAATTTTTTCGCTTGGAATTGAGATCCCTATTCTTGGCATGATTTTTTTCGCAAAATTTTTATTGCATTGAAAAACATTGACAAAACAAAAAACAGTACTTTGGCAAGGGTATAGTACTAGTTAAATTGTCAGGGGAGAAATGTAAGGTAAAAAAAACGCTTTACCAATGGTTGAGGGAGGAGGCAGCGGCAGTGCTGCGTTTGGGAGTGCTTGAAAAAAATCTGGTAGATAATAGGAGCATTCAGAATCATGTTCAGAATCAATGTTCGTAGAAATGACATCACATCATCTGACATGCTATAAATTATTACAAACAATAAATAGAAATGGTATAATGAAAAGTAAATTAATTTAAAAAACATTTTTTTAAATCAGTGTAGTTTAATTGAATCTCAGCTTTATACTCCAACTACATATTGCATCCAGACAAGTTAATAAAAAACAACAAAACTGATTTAGCAGTGGCTCTGATATTCTTAATCGTAGTTCTTTGAATGACTCACAGTCCTACATTCCCATATTGCAGTTTTGTGTTGTATCCTATTCCTTAGATATCTCCCAGGACAATGCCACAGAGAACAGTTTGCAAAGGCTGAAAAATACATGATAAGTAAACTGGTGTTCATGTGTAAAATCCTTGAAATGGCCTTGAAAGAACAAAACAAAGAGTGAGCTGCAGCAAAAATTTAGGATTATGGGGGTTTACGCACCAAATCAAGTAAGAGTAGCTTTCTGAGAAAAACATATCTTGTCAAATAAATTCACAATGCCATGATTTTAAGTAGTGTCTCAGGAAGAATTGTATCCTCTATCATGTTTGCCAGTATTTGTCTTAGAATGTGTAAGAATAAAGACCTGACAGATGACAAATGTCCTCAATATTTGCCATGTCCCTGCTAAACTGAAGCAAACTGTAACCTCACAGTGCAGAGTGGGGATTTAAAGAGACTTCTAAAGTATAGCCAGTTGCCAGGCATCATATGGTCTATAAGATCACAATGATGCGATGGTTTTTCACTACCTTATTGACTTGACAGAGCTCTAAGAAAGGCAGCTATTGAAAAGCCACTCTGAGACAGAGCAGGGAAATAAACAAATAAAGAGATTTCTCATCAGACCAAGTCCTTTCTCTTAAGAGGCCTTTGTCTCTCTCATGTCAAATGCGACAAAAGCTATTAGCCCACGAAATGGATGGTCTTTGTTTTAGTAGTGCATTCTGTCATTTAGTGCTATGAAAAGACATAGAGCAAGGCACTATACTTCTTTGTGAAGATTTAATTAATGGTAATAATGTAGTCACGATAAACAAATGTCTCATCTGTCACCATGAAAGTATTTTTTATAAAATCAATGTTATTTTTGTAACAGTTCTATAATCCACATTCTAATTAGGCTTAAGCAGCTAGCTTGTCAGTAGAAAAAAGACTCTCCCGTGGGCGTTTGCCATTCTTTTCATGAAAGAACATTAAAATGGATTTGACACCATTTCTGTCTGTTGCATGAACAGAAATCAATCCACATGAACACCATACTTATTTTGCTGACCACTCATCATACATTTTCTGACATTCTTCATCTCAAGACTGGGTGGGTCAATTAGAGAAGTAAGTGCATATTGTCTCATGAAAAGTCCCCATGACACAGTATCAGTCAAGTAATTTCCATTGCAGCAGTGACAATTATATTTCTGCAGTGAGCCCAGTGTTGGTAAGGGTCTCTAAGTGGTTCAGCCTTTTTTGTGTGCTCACATATAAAGTGGCATCAGGAAATGCAGAAAGATTTCTACTTGTTTTATTCCTGGTTCTATATTTTTTTTACTGTTGTATTGCAATTTAGTTTTTCTCATTCCTCCTCGGGGTGTTTTCAAACTTCGGTGTGTGAAAGCAAAACCCAGACCTCTCTGAAGGAGGAGGTGGTCTTGAGTTTGCCTATAATCCAAGTTCCAGTTGATGCATGATGTGAACACAAACCATAAAGACTAGTTGACAGTGTGTGCTTCTTAAGTTAAATATGAAACTATAACCAGTTTAGGATAGTACCAAACAATATGGCATGTTATGTAATTACAACACTATGCTTTAGTTTTTGTTGATGCATTCTAAATCTTTAATTATTTTTCTATTTTTAAATTTCATTATGTTTTTAAAATAAAATATGTAAACTAGTGTTTGTAAATTTTGACAAGATCTATAACCTAGCCCCTGGTCATAACAACAATAAAGCTTTGTGAAGTGAGCAGGTTACCTGGTGTGCCAAAATGTGCCATAACCATGGCAAATGGCTGTGAACTGTTGCTCTGTCAAAGCCCATGCTTCTAGCTATTGTAACCATAGCACTCCACCACCTTTGTAATAAAGCTGTTGTGTTAACCAGCTGCCTTTTTGTATACACAGCTTTGTTCCTTTACTATACTACCTGCCAGCAAAAAGGCCCTGCAGACAAGAGGCCCCACTCTGCTCACAAATTTGCTCCTAGTTCCAGCCCGAGTACATTTTTTAAGAATCAGGTCCTCCCTTTAAGAAGGACTCACTACTCCCCTGCACTGTGTACCGACAGGGTTAAATATCATCTCATTTAATAAGGACATCAAAACAGATTATTTATCATATTAGAACATTATTTGGCAATTGATTAGAAGTATGTCTATCTAGTCTACTCTAGATGGTTCAGGTCCCTCTATTGTTGTCTTGTAAAAATCCTTTGGGAAACACTTGGTTGGTATTAATGTATCACAGTCAATTTTTGCAATTCCTAGGGATATGCTCTTCATCTTATTTGTAGAGACCCTGATGTCAATGCTGCTCCTGAAGGTTACCTACTACACAGTTTCATGTATACAAGAACTGAAAAATAATGATGTATTGAGTAAAAGTTGTTCTGTATTTCAGTTGTAGCAACTGACAGAATTGATATCATGCAGAGCCAACAGAATTAATTTTATGTACAGAGTTGTAGATTTTTACTGACACAAACACTGTTTGACAGTGGAGTGTGCCAATATGATGAAAGAACAGGATGCATTTAGGATAATACTTTCTGATGTTGAAAAAGAGAAACCCTCAATTGCTCACCAGTTACTTTGAGGGCGAAAGAGGCGAAATTGGGTACTGAGAAAATTAGTTACTCTCACCCAAGTTGTGTCTCTATAAGAAAGTTATCTCAAGTATGCTATAATTCACAACCTGTCTGAAAGACTGATGTTGATTTTGTGGATTAGTGGTTCCTTAAAGAAAAAAAAAAGTAATTATTTAGATTACTACAAGCAAGATTGATTGATTGATTGGCCCTTGGGGATTGGAGTTTCAGAGAAGTAAACTGCTTTTCGTAGATGGTAATGCAGCCTTTGGCGGTGGCCAAAGTGGCTCCATTGTGTGGATTCTGAAGATCAATATGGTTTGTTTAAATACATCCCATCAAGCCTATGCCATATTATTTTGGTATTTCTTCATGTCCCAGATGGCTTATGAAGAAACCCTATTATTACAGAGCTAGCATGTTGCCATTTCCAGCCAGTTGACAGTTCAGTGGTATTTCTCTATTGTACAATTTCTAGCATTGGTCATTATGGAATTATTGGTAACTCTCTATATAATCTATCTACCACAATGTTTTCAAATTTTGCTCAGATGTGTCCCTGGACTCGAGGATTAATTTGTCAGGTCTTGGTAGTTTAAGGTCAAGGTCACTGTGACATCTTGTAAAGCCTATTCTAGTGAATCTGGAGATATATCTGGAATGAATTTTGTGACATCACAGATGTTCCGATAAAGATGTAAACTCAAAGATTAAAATATTTGAGGATGTAACATAGACATAGTTATAAATAAGTTATATATCGATAAAAATGTGTGACAAAGTCCGGTGAGATTAAGAAAAAAAAAATGCGATACCCTTTTTTTGCTTTACAGAGGATGTAATCTGCCATTGTTCTCACTTGTCTGACGGCATACATCATGACATACGTCGCAGTCAGAGCGCATTGCAGCCACGCCCCCGCTTGAGTGGAAAATGATCATCTCTCTCCACGGACTTTGTACTGAATGACTGTCTCTTAGCAAACAATAGAATCAAGCTGCTGGGTGGGAAAATGTACTACCAACAACCTAAGAAACAGAACTTAGTGTTTACAAGCTGACAAAGCAAATGAAATAACTTTTTAAGAGAACAAAGGTGAATACTGTCTAACATTAGCTTGCTACATAGTTAACATTAGCTTGCTAACAACCTGAAAATGTTGACATCATCTACCTGAAAAACAAAACATGCACCTTCTAAACTAGTTACACATGCAAGCCTTAGTTTGTTTGTTTTTTTGAAGACATTCAATTTATTTGTATTTTTCATTAAGTTTGATTGTAAAGATATTCTGTGCTGTAGGATTGAAGTGTGTGTGTGAAGCATCCACATCTTTAGAATTTGTCACAGACCTGGATGTAAACTGTAGTTTGATTGGTTGGCAGCAGTAATTCAAGGCTTTTCTTTTGTTGTTTTTTGTTTCCACTGCTCCTAAATGACTTGGATTGTTTGGTAGCTTAATTTCTTGAGGCTGTGAGGGCGCCTAAAGGATTGTGATGTTTTTCATGTATGTTAATGTACATTCTTTGTTGATGTTGTCTCAAAAAGAAAACGCCGCACAGGCAGCACAAGAGATCCTTTCAACTGCATTGTCAAACTCTGGATCCTCATATTTGAATTACTTATCATTATTAATTGAAACTTTAGTTTGAAGACGGGGAAACATATATACTTAACAGTCATGACCTCTTTAAAATGTCCACTGTAAGTTCAGCAGAGGTAGTTTGCCTTGTGGTTCAGCAGATGGCACTACTTTTTGCTATCAGAGTGCACTGTCAATAAACTAAACTTACTAAAAAAAAGTGAGGAGGTTCCTGGTGGCTGAACGTGTGCTGATCAGATAATTGAGACGATGAAGCATCTTCAGACACATGGGATGTGTGTAAGCATTTTGGGTTCTTCAGTGTGTATCGCAAAATTCCTAACAAACTGGTCCCACATTGCTGTGTCTTTAGCTTTGAAATCAGCAGACTTTTTTTTTCTGCAACAGACCTTCCACTTCTCTACAAGGGTTGGTACTTAAGCATGGTCCACAAAATCAAACCGATTAAATTATAGAGACAGGCGGACATTAGTTCAGTGACAATGGAGTGGGCGGTACCTAATGGTGAAATGTAAACATTACAAAGACAGCACATGGAAGACAATATTGACAGAGACTTGCAGCTCTGTACCTGAAATTTTGCAGATTCTATCCCCTCATTGTCGATGTACTGTGAAGTGGTCTCTCCTTGGCCGATTTGAGGAAGAATGATGACAATGACCAACAACTCTCTAAACCTAAACCTAATTGATCTGCTTATTATCCTTGCTACCTGCTGGGACACTGAACAGATGCGTTTGGAGCCTGGTGATTGACTCTGTTATGGCTATCTGGATTAGAACAGCATGGATATTAATGGAATGCTACCTTATCAATGGAAAACCCAGAAACAAAGAGTGTCTGATTAGTTCTGGATTCTCAGTTATTTTATCATGTTGGTATATTCAGTCATTGTTACCTGTGTGTATGTGTGTGTCTCTGTGGTTGTGTGTGCATGTGTATCTACATTGGCTGTAGGTTTGAGGCAATTAGCATTCCCATGTCCAGTGGGGCTGTGGGAATCCCTTAAAGTAGAGGCTAAGACGTGATTGTGAGGCTGCACATCACAGCAGCCACTGCTTTGTAGCGCTCATTTATTGTCAGAATGATGATGCGCCCCCATCTCCATCCCAGCTCTGACCCCCTGCCTCCCCTTGAGTTCTCCCCTCTTTCAGCTGGGAAATTGAATTGTGTTGGAATGCTCTGTGCCTCTTTTCTCTGGCACTTGAATGGGCTCTTTAGTATTTCACACCAAGGTGTCCTTCAGGGTGCGAGGTCAGGCTACCAAAACAGCTTCTAGTGGCGGATTAGGACCAATTAACATCTTTGTACACAAAGGGCTCTGGCAGCTGAACAGGCTGCAGGGTGACCCACACTGCTGTTGCATGCCAAGCCAGGGGACTGCTGCACTTGAGCTGAAGTAGCAAAAGAGGGGTGGAGAAAGTTTTCCAAACCTAATGGGAAATGTTGCTACTTCACACCTCATGGCCGTATAGCCCATTGAGCAATCGTTATCTTGTGAAATGAGAGAGCAAACCGCTTTTTTTTAATCATCACAGTTATACATAAGAGGGTACCGTGAACATTTTTTTGCTTTCATATAAAGATGGGCTACTATACAGGGCCAGGGTTAGGCCTTTAATCCCTCAGGAACTACCATTCAGCTATTATTATCACTTTAGACTTCATGCCACCAAGTGGCCAATACAATAAAAAGGAATAAAGCCTTAAAATTAAAAGTATTCGGAAATACCAACTAATTTTATACTATTTAGTACGTTTGACATTTGCATATGTAGCCAGATAGCTGAAAAATTAGTTTCACAACCCCACAGTCCAATCCAATAATAATAATAATAATAATAATAATAATAATAATAATAATAATAATAATAATAATAATAATAATAATAATCATAA
>JAOWBC010000318.1:23262012-23282088 GCA_028566105.1 Hypoplectrus providencianus | reverse complement strand
GCCCCCCCCCCCCCCCCCTCCTGTGGCAAGAATCAGGCCCCCATGACCCAGAGCTTTGTGTCACTGTAATAAGCATTTTATGTTGTACAGTTTTCTGTCTCAGTATGAAGCCAGCACAATGCAGATTTTTTTTTAAATGGTGCATGTGCATATGTTTTTTTTTTCTCTTCTTGCATTTGCTATCCATAACCTTGGCTCATGTACGCTGCACCAATAGTCAGCAACAGCTCAAGCGGTTCGATGGGTATTTCAGCTCCTACAAAGAGCCAGGAGGGCATTAACATTTAACTTCTGTTCCCATTCATGTGTGCGAAGGTTGAGTTTTGTGTTTAATATACAGTTCCTAAGTGTTTAGCCTGCCCATCAGCCTTTGAAGCCAAGGATGAATGGGATGCATTTTATTTCCTCCTTGCTCTTAATTCACTTGACTTTGGGAAGCTTTTGGTCATTTTTGTAGAGGGCCTGAATACAGAATGGCAACATTTCCAACCAGCTGTTTGCCTCTTGTCAAAGACACTGACTGAGTTAACATCACTTGACTCTCCAACAGTAAAAAGGTTTCAGTAGATTTTCTGCTTTGTTTATTTGGAAGAGTAGAGGCAAATAAAACACATCACACAGTATGAGGATAAACAAATAATGATATCTATTTCTGTCTGCATTTACTGTCCACTAGAATCATAGAGAGACAATTCTTTGCTGAAGTGTTTACCACAGTAACTGTATACAGAGATCATCTTCTGCCCTATCAGCTTATTCTGCTGCTACCAGCTTGCAATTTGTTTAATATGCAACTTGTATAAATGAAATAAAATGTAAACACAAATTAACAGCCTTATCGGCTTAAGCTTCTGCTTTTTACAGCTGTTATGTTGTCCTACCTCTTACCACCCACTCCTTACATTCAGGTCTCTGCTGCCCGAGAGGAAGTGCCCGGCCGCAGAGGATTCCCTGGTTACATGTACACTGATCTGGCCACCATCTACGAGCGCGCTGGCCGAGTAGAGGGAAGGAACGGCTCCATTACTCAGATCCCTATCCTCACTATGCCCAATGATGGTGAGAGCAGCAACAGAGAAAAAAAAAAGCTTTCTGTGCTTTATTTTGGAGCCAAATTGCTGGGGACTTAGACATTCACAACGTGTTTTTTGCAGTGGATAGTGTGCGTGTGTCAGGCCGATTTATACTTTATATGTTATCTGTCCCTAAATACTTTCCCCTAAATCTCTTAGCAAGTCATTGTTGGAAATGCTGTAGGCATCTCAAATGGACCGAGGAGACATTTTTGATGCCTGTGGTTACCATAGCAACACGTATGAAGAGCCTACTCTTATCTAGTTGAACAGGAGTCCCCCATTACAGCATCACAGGGAGGTGATTGTGTCGGCTTTTACTAAACACTGCTGGTGTTCCTAAGGGCTCTTGGGCTCTTGATTTAGACTAAAGGTCTTAAAAATGGGAAGCTAACAGAAATTATTTCTATCTCTGTCCTATGTGTTACATTAGTTTAATGCCCGCAAGTAAGTGAGTGATTTGAATTGAGTCTCAATTTTAGATGTGAATGTAAACTAAATTGAGGCAAATGTAGCATGTACATTGAATGCACTGCCAGCTGTTTGGGAGATATGTTAAATGTTTTATATCCATATTATTTAAAGTTATATTAATTACATTTTTCTGCCTCTAACAGACATCACCCATCCAATTCCTGATCTGACTGGATACATCACAGAGGGCCAGGTCTACGTTGACAGACAGCTGCACAACAGACAGGTATTCATTTCTTTAAAACAACACTCATCACCTAGGACAAAGAGCCGCTACTCATTCATGTGGTATATGACGTCTGTGTTGGCTACATCAGGTACGTCACTACTTGAAAAATCTAATCAGAGGATCAGCATCCTGATTCCTCCAGAGCAGACTTGACAGCACAGGGAGTGAAGATGCACTATAACATTGTAGCAGATATTAATGATTGTTTTCCTTATTTCTTTTTATTGTGTGGGAAAACCATGTGTGAGTCATCAAAATATTTCACACACTTCAAACCGTGTCTGGAGGGGAACTGTTAGAAGAGACTGCAGCTTAGTTCTATAAACCACTACTAATTGCACTGACTGTATGTCCACAGTTAAAGTTATAACTCCACAGGCTTGTATCATATCATGATATCTATATAATATCATACCTGTATCCACGACACATTGTGCGCTGTGTCATTGCAGTAGAAAGGTTCTTCCAAACCAGCTGTTACCCTACAATAGTTAGAAGAGAATATAATGTTTTTTTATTTATTGAACTTTGTTAAATACAGTGCTTTTTTTTTTCTTTAAGTTGTATTTAATATTTTATTGGTTTATGATGATGTTAAAACAGTTTCAGCAGCTGAGGGTTGGAAATGAAGATGGGAGTGGATTAGCAAATTGTCTATTATGTAGTGTCGTGTTTGTCTGTTAAGTAATGTTATAATTGTATGTGTTTTACTTTGTCTTTATGTCCATAGGGCTCCCTTGAAAATGAGATGCTGCATCTCAAGAGACTATCCTTGAATAAATAAACTTAAACAGATGAATTCTACCTACCTTTACATTTGGCAGCAAAGAGAAAAAAATGTTATTTTTTTACATTTATTTATTAACTTCTATAGTTGCAATTAATAACTTTTGTCCAAGAAGGGTTAACTTTTTTCATCAACAGTGCCTGTAATCAGAAAATCTCATACTTATCTTTCAGATTTACCCACCCATCAATGTGTTGCCTTCACTGTCCCGTCTTATGAAGTCAGCCATTGGAGAGGGAATGACTAGGAAGGACCATGCTGATGTTTCAAACCAGCTGGTAAGTAATCCTACCAGATGTGCCCAACTAACTTTTTCTGTCTGAAAAAAAACAAAACACTGAAAGCACTTACAATTATATTGTATGGAAAGGAAAGACAATATGACAATAGACAGATGTTAAATTACATAAATTCTTTTTTAACCATTTTATGTACATCTCTCTTCAGTATGCCTGTTATGCCATTGGTAAGGACGTTCAGGCTATGAAGGCTGTGGTGGGAGAAGAAGCCCTCACTTCTGATGACCTGCTCTACCTTGAGTTCCTACAGAAGTTTGAGAAGAACTTTATTGCTCAGGGTAAGAGGATTCTCAAGGAAGCATTCGCACATTGAGGAAAGGTTGAAAAAAAGGTAGCCAGCAACCACAGCTAATGTCTCCCATGCCTCATCACAAAGGCACCCATTACTTGATGTGTGTACTTCATGTGCATTTGTCCATTTATCATAAAGATTTTAACAATTGGAAAAAATATATATATATCTCACCCTTCTCTGACTCTTGATTCTCAAATGTGAGTTTCTCTATTTGGCTGTGTTAAGTTTTGGGGGTTTTGTAGGACAAAACATTCCAATTGAACACTGAGGAGCCTTGGGCTCTGGGAACCTATAATGGGCATTTTTTAACAGTTTTGAAATCATTTAATACAGTTAAAATTGAGTAAATATGGCATCAGATTGCTCAATAATGTAAATAGTTGTTAGTTGCAGCGCTGAGGTATTGTACTTGGGGATCTATGTTTGCATGCATGCAAAATGACTTCATTTCAATGGCAGATGTGTTAAAGAGCTTGTGCCCTCTGCACAAACCTAAAAGGTGTATTTGCCACAGATCACCTCTCACAGCTGTTGTGCTGGTTTATTTAGACTGTGTGGGAGAAGAAGGACTCTGATTTAGTGGTTAGTCACTGTACTACATATAGTCCTCCAGAACACATTGTACTTTTCACTGCTATAACATAGTTTGAAGTGAAACTGCCATAACTTCCCAGAACACTCACTTCGGTATGGGGAGTGAATGAATGAATGAAATTCAAACACAGACTTTTTTATTATTATATTATATTATATTATAAAGGAAGCTCCAGCTTGAATGATGTTGCTCCCCCCCCCCCCCTTTTTTTTTTTAACAGAATGAGGCTGAAGACAAAGTATTTATTTGTTTCACAGACAAAGAATTCTGTAATCTTTTGCCTACGGTTCTGACGTTTCTGACATGAAATAACATACATATTTTTTTTCGGGGGGGAAATTAATATGTTAGAAATAACTGCTGAAAACAAAATTACATAAAAACCTAAATAAATAAATAACATAAATAAAGAAACTCTCTAGCTCAATAAAAAAATATTGTGCGTGTGGTTCAGACAATCATGTTTACACTACATTCACTACATTTCTGTCACAGTTCTCAAGTATTCACTCTTTAGCGTCCGTGCTTATTGACTTTGATTGCAGATACTAAATATGCTGTTACCATTGAGAGCCAACCCACAGAGACATTTACATGTTTATTATCTCATAGAAATACAATCTTCATGGCTAAAGTGAAGGTCTGAAATAACAAGAGAACTAACCAAAAGTAGGAACAGTGCTTCAAGTCATTGAGTACTTTTGATCTTCTATGACAGTATATTGCTTTGAAAAGTGTTGCTTTAAGTGGCATCCACATTGTATTCTGTGTTTACATTTCTCCCTTGACCATATTGATCTGTGTAGGTTGCTTCTTTGTTGTTGAAGCGTGCGTGACCACACATTTCTTTACATTTTCTTTTCTTCAAAGTGTTAACGATATTGGTAAATACTGTAAATACAGAGCTGCATTTCCTTTTTTGAACAATGAAGGATTCAAAAGGCAGATACTCAAGCAACAGCAAGACATGATGGAATATAGACACAGACATTTCTTGAACCTTTTTAGCTTCAACTCACAATAACAATATCTTCACAACAGTTTGGTAAAATAAACAAAAACTGGGACCACAGCCTGAACAGTCGAGACCTCAGGTCAGGGAATCCTAAAGATATTATAAGGAGGTTTTAGCACAATGTTGATCCAGGCTATAGTAAATTTAACATATGCCACCATGCGGCATTTTTAGGGATAACTGCAATTCACTATCTGGGTGTCATTTTTTGAGTTAAGTTGAGTTGAGTTTTTTTTTTTTTTTTTTTTTTTTAACCAACTCTAGTAGCATAAAGATTGGAATTAGTTTAGTGTATTAGCACCATAGACTGTAAAAGCACACTAACAAAAGCAATAAACAACATTTTTGACGGGATGATGCCATTAAAGGCTATGTTCAGGGACTACTAAAGTTCAATACCAAATGCAATAGTTATTGAAACATTTCACTCAAAACCACACATTTCTATGGTGATAATGGATATTGGATCACCAAAATAGGAAGCTATAACCTTTTACTCATGGTGATGTTAAAGTGGTTACTTCAAACAGGGTGATTAAGATAAGCTTATAACACCACCCTCTTTTACTCAGTATTACATTCAGTACAGTGACTTCCAGCTAATTGCTGCAATTGCAGAGCAGTTCTTGCTCAGCAAATGGTTACCTGGTCATGACAAAGAAAGAGAAAATGACATTTTTAAATCTCTGTCCTTGATCAGGAATTGTTGATGTTGTGTCACAAACAACTCAACAGCCTGTTATTGTGCTAATAAAAGCTCTTGGTATGTTGCCCTTGAAAAGCAAACAGAATTGACTATATGTCCTATGATTTCTCAGTATTTGACAAATAGCAGCATAACTACAGTGTGATGACTTATTCGTTGCATGTTTCTGTTTTCAATGGTTAACCAAAATTCAACAGCAACTTGATAACTGATAATTTCTTTAGAAGCAGTTCTACAGGACCATGTGCACTTTCCCTCAATTCATTCATTCGTTTTGGTTTTACAGCTCACAAACTATGCCCTCACTTCCAACTGTTTTTTTTGTGAAAAATGGGTAAAGCCGACTGTCTGGTTGACACAGTTATGAAACAGCTGGTGAACGGAACATGAAGCTTTTAGCAACTAACGAGCCAGAATATTTTATCAAGAGTTGGTGCAGACAAAACTACAGATGCAAGTAAAGTGAATGTTGGACTCTAATCCAACAAGTGGGCACAAATACAATGGGATTATGATGGAAAATAGCACAGAATACTGCCACCCTTGCTATAACCACACACAAGTGCTATGAAATTCAGTTTCCACACCACATTTCTTGGTATGTCTTTGCTAATGATTATTTTTACTGAGCATTTTTGCCTTGCTGTTATCCATATTAGAGTCTGTGATCATAAGATGACCCAGCTGATTTTGTATCTTGTCTTTCTCAGGCCCGTACGACAACAGGACAGTGTATGAAACCCTGGACATCGGCTGGCAGCTGCTGCGTATCTTCCCCAAGGAGATGCTCAAGAGGATTCCTCAAAGCACCCTGGCTGAGTTTTACCCCAGAGAGTCTGCTGCCCGTCACTGAACACACTAAGGGATGCCCTGGCCCCCCATCCTCCTTTCTATTGCTTTCTTTCCATTCCCCGTACAGCCCTGCACCTCCAGTGGATCGTAGACGAATGTTCTTGAGCCTTCACCCATCCTCCCATCTCTTTTCTCCGCTGTTCTTTTTTCTACCATCTCAACTTCCTTTCTCACCAGGGTAAAAATTTCCCCCTTCTGTAGATGTTCTGTAGTGTATATGTGTCCAGAAGTGGTGTATGGAAAGTGTCTGTGATTGTAATGTTTACTCCTTGATTGCAGAAAAGTGAACATATCCTTAAAATTATAGATGAGTCCTTATTTATTGGGGTGTGAAACTGCTGGATCCCCCAGGTCCTTTTTTTAAATAAATGCTTTGTGACATCTATTTCCCACTTTGGACAAGAGGTTTCCAACTTAAGAAAGATGTATATATATAAGGGGACGAACGTTAACAAACAAACTGAAAATGAGAAAAATCACCCTGTTAGTATTTAACCGAGTGTGATTTTATAGTCACAACTACTTTTATTTAGTCCACAGCCTATGTATTGTTTAATAAGAGGCAACTGCTGTATTTTTTTTTTGTTAGTTTTTTTTATGTTGGTAGCTTCAAGTTGGCTACTAGTCAGATTTTCTCATGTCACCACAGTCAGTATGCTTAGAAAACCTTCTTAAGTAAACACAAACTTGGGCCACAAGCATAATTCAGATATTTACTGTATGCTGCTCCCAGGACTTTAGCTCTTTCTTCCTCTTTCCCCCTCTACGACATCTGGAAACAATGCAGTGGATGTTTACATTTGTTTTTGTTTCATTGTTTGATTTGTGTTGCAAAAGATGCATATATAAGATAATATTCAACATTCCCATCTGTCTGCAGAAATTAATTCTTTGTTGTGCAACAATAATGGTTTTGTGAGGTCATGTGTCTATGAATAAATTAAATTATACGAGAACTCTGTCTTATCCCTATTCACGTCTATTCAAAACCTTTGTATACATAAGCAATGGGGCTGACACCTTATTAACCAGCCAGTCAGTGTCATCTCTGACGTGAGAGAAACATGTCACCCAAGTTTAGCAGTCATTACATATAAATTGAATATATTTAGCGACTGTCTACTATTACTAGGCGATTACTTGTATGTATATTTTGCCAATTAGTTTTAATATATTTGTCATTGTCACTGGTACACTAAGCAGCCTAGAAATTCTAACAAGAAACTAGTATTAAATTAGTGGATTAGCACAGTTCTAAATTAAAATTCTAATATCTTTTTTATTTTTTCCTGAAAAACTTGATTGAATCACTGAATAGCTGTCATTACTTGAATTGTAACTTGGTTGAACCAAGCTGGTGATGCAAAATAATACGGCAGGAAGAGCACTGCCTTGCCCAAATTGCCTGATATATGCAAGAATGACCCCAGTGACTTCCAACAGTAGGGCAGCTTTTAATAAAACTCTGATACTGGATAACTACCTGATATCAGCTGATACCCAAAGCCGATTTGCTGGAATTTACTCTGAAACAGTCAGACTGGGACAACCCTAAGTTCTATATTAATAACTTTATGTAATTTGGTGTTTTCATTGGATACAAAAAAAGCAGTCACATCAATAAAGGGGAATAAAGAAGTATTTTTTCCCTCCAAAATGGAGTGGAAAACTGGAGTATGTAACATAACTATATTCAGCCTGTTGCTGTCTTTCATATTTATAATCTCTAAAATCCAAAGTTACCTCAGGGATTTTATTTTATTGAGGAATCATTTTCTGGATTCCCCTCTGGTGTGCTTGAGTGTTTCTGTCCTGCCTCAATTTTGTGGCCGGCAACATGGAGTAAGGATAAGGAGGTTTCTAGACTTGGTGAGGCTTGGGATGCTGTCAGGGAGCATCGCTGGTGTTATGCTGAAGCTGGAGCCAGGCAAACTGGCAATGGAACTGGGTGAAACAACCCCTGCAGACATACTAGCCTAAAGAAGGAGACATATGAGGTGCAGACAGAGAAAAATTGGAAAAGGATATAAGAGAGTGACTGAGCAAATGGCAGCAGGATGAAAGGAAGAAATTTGTGAAATGAAATCAAAGGCTGCAGGTCACACACAGAGATGGGTAGCAAGCCTAATGTTAATTAGAGTAATATTTGCTGGTTGTCAACTTGTTTCTGGTCATAAATAAAGCAATCGTAACAAATGACCATGTCGTGCACCCAAATCCTCCTGAAAGTAATGCCAAAATTGGTAAAAGGCATTACTCTTAACAGACAGTAACAATATAAAGTTGTATTCCATTCAAGTAAGTGTGACTATAGAATATACAACATTGTGAAAGCAACTTGCCAAACACTGCACTCAAGATCTGGTGCTGAGTATGACTACGGTACAACACCTGTTGTACTCATATTCTAGATAAAATTGTATTATTTACATTGCATTTTTTTTTTTTTATCTCATTCCTTTACGAGTTCTATACTCGTTAAGTGCTTTCCAAAACTCTTTTTAAACAACTTTAAACCTACATCAAACAGTTTTAATTCATAAGCAGGGCTGCGCTATGATCGTGAATGTCAGTCTGACTGTACACTTGCAGCTCGCGCTCCACGGAGTCTACCTTACAGGTGTGTCGCGAGGAAGCACTTCCTGTTGAACTTTGGTTGGAGTTTTTCTCGCCATGGCTGCTGAAGAGCTGAATAAAATTAATGTCATTACGAACTTATCAAACCAAGGTACGTTTTCTTTGAACCGTTTAGAGTTAGCTTACGTGTTTCACTCCGTTCAGCGCCGCTATGAGCTCCAGTCATTGCTTTTAATAAGAGTTTCCGTTATCTACAAATAAAAAAATGACTGAGCTATCCGGTGCTGTTTGCTAGATGGTGGGCTAGAAGTACTCGTGAAACGCTTGCTTGAAAATAATGTCTGAGGGGTATTTTAATAAGAGACACAGTCGTTTTGAGCATTAAAAGATAATGCTTTGATGTTTGGGATCCGGTATTAGCATTTTACAGCGTTATAAGTATGTTATATTATTTTGAATTACCATTGTTACATTAGTGTTTGCTGGGGAGACCTTACACTACACTTTTACTGAGATATGAAGGCGTGTTTTCCCAAGGCTGTTTTATGGACCAAAGTTCATGTGCAGTAGGAGGACTTGGCTTTTACTGCTTCTTATACCCAGAACTGGATCAAACTGCTAATGGGCCCCTAGGTAAAAATAAGCTGCAGTTCCGTTTTTTCCCCCAATGCTTTGCAACAAGCATTGCTGTACTGTACTGGGATATTACACAGGATGCCGTTTCCTGTGTGGTTATTTTTGATTAGACACAAACATATTTCATTTGTGCAGCTCAAGTGGTAGAGGGGTGAGAAGCCTGTGTGGGGAGTGTTATGCTCCCTGTCTTAGTGTGGGTTCTCCCCTACTTCTCACACAGTCCGGATACGCAGGCTCGTGGTTCATCAGGTTCACTGCTGGAACTACATCTTCCATAGGTGTGAATGTGAGAATGCGTTGTGTTTCCCCTGGTGACATGCCCAGGGCGCACCATGCCTCTCACCCATCGTCAGCTAGGGCTAACCCTGTAAAACAGTAACTGATTATAGATATTTTGTTGTTGTTGTTGTTGTTGTTGTTGTTGTTGTTTTACATGTTTCTTGTAAGTACTAAACTGAAGTGAATAAAACTAGGGTGTAACAATTAGTAATAGGCTGATCCGCTTTAAGGCCCCCATCTGGTAATCCAGCACTGCTTTATCATACAGACTGGCTCTGATGAACAGGCATGTGACAGTGTCAGGCCTGGGTTATGACTGCAAAGCAATTGGAAAGCACCTCACTTTTAATATATCATAGTACAGCTTTTAAAGCATTTAATGGACAATAAATCTAAAGTAAGATTGCTGTTATTCAGATGTTTTTTTTTTTATTGTTGTTTTTTTAGGAATGATGACAATCCAACAAAGTCACATGGCTGATTTGACATATAGATAAATGAAAAAAAGAACTGAAGCAGCCTGACTGGTTATGATTATGGATTAACCTTGGTGGTAAGGGGTCAGGATAGCCTATAGGTCAGAGAACTGGACCTGAACAAATTGGATTATAGTGCTAGCATGAACACCTGGACAATCCCACAGTGCTTACATGGTACAGGGTGTGTGCAGCAGGATTCATAATAATGACTCCCTGTCACATTCTGTGTTTCAACAATATGTCTCAAGATGTCTCACTTGTAATAATTCATTCATTAATTATAATTCCTTTTAAACTTTGATTCAATTTGTTGCTGCATTTTTTAAAGTTCTTTTTTTTACTTGAATTACAATATTATTTTGAAGAGGTTTTACCAATTTGGTGATGCACAATAATAAAGTTAGAAAGGCACTGCCATGTCTGAAGTGCCAGATAAATAAAACAGTAATGATTGGCTTATTAATCAAACACTGTTACTTGATAGCTGACTGGTATCAGCTGATACCCAAAGCCCATGTGCTGAAATGTATTGTAACTGAAAAAGTTGGATTGGGACATCCCTTATTTCAAGATTAATAACAATGCAATGCATTATGTTTTATGTCATTTTCCCTCCATAAGCTCCAAAAACACCAGTCACATAAATGAAGTTGAAAAAAGTTGGAAAAAGATTATCCCTCTAAAATACTACTGAAATATGTAACATAACTGTTATAGGCCCCTGAATTTAAGTGGAAATAATTCACAGTATTGGTCAGAGAGCTCAGGGGTGTACAGGACTTTGACTGATCTAAGACAATGAAGTAATCAAAATTATATTTGTGCATGTTGATTTAAAAAAGGACACATTAAGGGGGTAAACAAAATACATTTAAGGACTTCTAATCTGTTTAGGTATGCTTATAACTAGAATACTGTATGCCCAACATGCCATAGTTTACCTTTAGAAAGTCCTTTATTCAGAGCTAATGCTAAAGTCAGCTTTGTATTTTTGTATTTCCTGAATGTCTTAAGAATCAATTGTGTGTGATTAACACATGTTCCATTCAATAAGTAACTTAATTCATTTACAGAAGACTGGAGGCAGTTCCCATTGTAGGCAAATATTTAGACAGCTAGGGAGTTACTATATTCAACATGCCCTGCTATAATGGTCAGGTGACACCGGACACATGTTGCACTAGTCACTGGCTGAGGAGTTATCACATGCTGGAGGAGTTTCCACTTGTTGGCTTATTTTAAACAGAATGATGTGTGTTTTGTGTTCTTCACTGACACTTGCTTTGTTGTGGTTAACTGATAAACATGGCCTACTGGTGTCCTTTGCTCCCCACAGCCCTACAGGAGTATGAAGGCCTGCAGAGGAAGCACGAGACAGCCGCCATGGAGGTAAGTGTAATATAAGTTATATATAGACTTAATATCTGGTTGAGCATCTCTGATAGAATGAATGTGATATATTGCTAGGTTAGTTACAGCTCCAGCAGTAACATTTATAGTGGTGAACATGAAAATACGGCTAGCGTAAAAGTGGTGGTTTGCCTAACTAGTAAAAACTGTTTGAATTGAAGGAGCATGACAGGCAGCAATGCTAACAATATTATCATCATGATACCCATGGGGCTTCTTTGAATGAACATGTTAATGTTGTGAATTGGAACAAAAACAACTTGGTTACTATTAGGAAAACGTGGTGGTTTGAATAAAAAAGCACATGTGTTACCTAATTCCAATCCAGCCCAACATCCTACTGGAGGTTTGGCGTCATCTGATGTCACAAGCACATGTTCTTAGCATCTAGTACTGATGACGATGGTTACCAATTGGAGTTAGTTGGATGCCTGGTGCGTCTCTCAAGCCACCAAAGGGTGGTTTGCAGGGGTGTCCCGAATCCAAACAATTTTTATGTGCAACCTGACCAAATCATTGCCATAGCTGTGGAAGCTCAAAAAATCATTTCAAATGCGTGTAAATGTGTGGTTTATGTTGTGATTGTGGAAGGCAGTTATGAATGGTATCATCTCATCCAAGAGTGTTGGAGCAGAAAATACTCAGAACATGACAAATGAACTGTTTTGTTGCTGTAATTTGAAGGACTTCTTCAGAACTGTCTCCATCTTGAAAATACAAGGGTATTAGAGTCAGTAGCAAGTCAGTATCTTTTAAGCATTTTATTTTTTTCATCCAGTCAAGTACCTCATGCTGGTATCAAATATCAAATTTGCACCCTTCTTTACATGCACTTATATTAAATATTTGCTCAGTTAAATTAGTTGTACGCAGCCTGGGAGAGAAATGTGTATATTGAAGCGACAGTTAAGCATTTTGTGCACGGGAGATTTATTGCCTCAATTTAATTAAAACATTCCAATGCTTTTGATAATCTGTGTGCATGAGATAAATGTTACATAAGTTTACAATGAACCTGCGTAGCCCAGGTGCGGCCTCTGAAGTGATGTTGCACACTGTGAAGCCAAAATTACATACAGCAAGCCAAGGTTAAAATAACCACAGAAACCTTTGTGCCTGTATACACGTCAAATAGGAGGTGTTTTTGGCCATTCAGGTTTTATATTATGTAATGCGCGTTATTGTGGCTGACAGCGTTCAACATCACTTCAGCACTATAGGGGCTCCTCAAATGCTTAACTTAGACACAGAAATGAACATATACCTAAGAATGTTTGGATCAAATTGAGGTAAAGAGATTAAATCTCATGCACACAAATTAGTAAATTGTGGCCTCTTCATATGTATATTTTTTCCCTCCATTTTCACTCCCATGCTGTATTGTTGTGCTAAGTTTTGACTGTAGTATATTTCTTTTTTTTTTTATAAAGAAAAAAAACAACATTTTTTTATGTTCCCCAACATGAGGTTCTACAGAACCTTCTCTATATGAGCTGACCTTTTGTATTTGGAGCAAATGGGACTATAACCAAATAAGGCAGCACAACCCAAAATGTGTGTTCTCATACAAAGTGTCATTGAGGTTCATGTGGGAAGAGACACACAAGTTGAATGTTGCTCCTGCTATTCAGTTTCTCTGTCTGTCTCTTCCATAAGTGCAAGAGGCTGGAGGAGGAGAGAGATGAGGCCATTAAAAAGCTCAATGAGTTCCAGCAAGGTAAGTTTCTGTCTCCTGGCTAAATACAAAGTGAGATAAAGGCAGAATTGTTTTCATATCACGAGCAGCTATAACTCATGGATGTATTATTAAATATTAACAAAACATCGGCTCAGTGTAAAGCCTTAGGAAAGAACATGGTGAGGCCTTGTATACATATACCCCATATGTAACTGCTTGAAAGGGCACTCTTTTCCTTTTTCCTGTCAGAGTTAGTTAACTAGCCAAAGTAAATAATTTCCCTTTTTGCCACCAATGCCATGCAGCATTCCAATACCTTGCTTTGAACTTGAACTTAGACTTGGACTGCCCAAGTTCTAATTTAATAAAACTTAATAAATGTAGACACATAGAGGTCTGTTATATTATACTGGTATTATTTTGCTATGCATTTATTCCCAGCATCTTAAAATTTGCATGAAAAAAATCAAATCATGTGCCAATAATAAGGCTCCAGTCGTTCGTTTGATTATATATTTTCTAACAGTCAACATATTTACTTATCAGTATCTTTACAATATAATTTGTTGCAGTGCATGCATAGATAAGAAACATTTATTCTGTTGCAGTAAACATATTTTGTTTTAAAAATGACCACAGTTGTAAAAATATGTGAACCAGGACACAAATAATGGCATTGGAATAGCAATGTTGCTGCTCCAGCTTTTATCACAAACCTGTTTCCAAACACTATAAATTTCAAATGTTTTGGCCCACCATTCAATTTTCCAAAATGATTTTCCTTACAGGTTGAATGCTTTGCTATGACCACTTTATGGGAGACAGAATTTAAAATAGGGCCCCACATGTCAAAAGATAGAGCAAATAGTTTGTCTTTGTAACGATGACAGTTGTGTGGATTTTCATCTGAATAAATCTGGCCCGTGTTCGTGTATTCAGCGATTCTCCAGCCAAAACACATATTGTGTTTGACTTCCGCGTTAATAGAGGCTGCCTCACTGTGCCAAGCAGCTGCATATTAGGACCTATTACGTGATTTCATAGCTCTTAGAAAATTGCTCCTATTCACAACGAAACGGCTGGGGGTGGGGCAGCAGGGTTGTTGGGGGGGAAGGGGGGGTAGTAGGAGGACGGGAAAAAAAGCCCCCAACACACAATCATGCCTTTTCAATTGCCGATGGCAAAGTTGATGACAACATGACCATTGTGTTATAATGATAACACCACAAAGGCATCTGCCCCCCTCATCAAGGCTTCACAGCGGCTGCAGATACAATTTAATTCACTGCTCTGTTGGCGGCGCTGATACCATTATGCAGCTCGTCGGCACAGGGGTAATCACTGTCTTTCCTGAGAGGAGGATGAAAAAAGACAGGCACAAAAAAGAGGGTCGAAAAAAGATGGAGTGATGATGATGGGGAGCCCGAAACTTACAATTAAGACTGCCAATTCTGACGTGTCAGAGCCCCCCGTTGACTCATGCTCATACACTTTCAACACTTCCACCGCTGTTTATTTACCATGGCTACCAGTAATTATAATTAACATGTCATTTAGTTCAAGGCGTCCTTTCGTAGGTTGCAGAGTGTGGCCATGGCATTATGTAGGCAGGCAGAAAGGAACGGAGAAGAGGCCGAGGATGAAAACTGGCAGCTAAGTGCTATTGAATGACTGATGTGCAGGGTGCTGGAGGGACGAGGATATCGCCCGCCGCTGTTGTTCATCAAGTTTTTAATTAGGTGTCACTGGGGGAAGGAATTGCCCACTGCAATGGCACTAATACTTAATTTCTTCCACGCTCAGTCACAATGTTTAATTAGCTAAGTGGTAGGGCATTATTTTTTACTGAGAAGTGATTGCAGCTTAAACAACATTACACTGTGGGATTCTGAATATACCTGATTTCTTTTTTCTTTAAAGGGACACTTATCACTATTTTTCATATTAACAATGTGTCAAATAGCTGTGTGTAATTTTCAATGACTCTGGAGTCCATCTCAGCTCTATGATGTTGGCCTCTTTTAGTTCATTGCTTTGCTTTTTGATTCATAAAATTCCCTGTCTCCTTTTTACAGCAGCAGCTTTCATCAAAATGTTCTTCTTTAGTCACAATACACAACCTATCCAGCTCCGAGAAGCGGGTTAGCAACTCGCAGATCAAAATATTGGAGTATTAACAACCAAAGAGCCAGATATTTATTTCAGGCGCCAAAAGCAACAGACAATGTAAGTAGGCAACTGTCCACTGAAGGTCCCAATGCTTTTGTTGCTGGTCAGGACACAAATACTCCACTATATCTTTACCTTGTAAATTTTTGTTTACGACTGTATTGATGTTCTAAATGTGGCATACAGCCACTTTAGGTGTAAGCACCCACTGGATCCAAGCTTTACTGGTTATTCTTGCCCTTGGAAACAGCAGTTGGACAAACAGTTTAGACTCAAACTCCACTTCCTCTCCCTTACTGTTTTTTCAACTGAACCACATTGTCTCCGGAAGTCTAGTTTGATATTGAGGAATTTTGTAGTCAAACATTTCATTATTTGTAGCATAACTGCATCTGCTAATTAAAACATAACAAAAAAACAAATTAAGACAAAATAATGTGCTGAAGATTAGACCACAAGGCTGTTGGTTCTGTATGTTGAATATTCATTTTTTTGTTTTTTTGTAAATATACAATAATTTATTGCTTTTATATGTTTCATCAGTCTTCACAATGTGCCCACATACACTCTTTAGTGTTATTGACAGTCTTAAGCACAATTTTTTTTTTCCTGCATATATTCAGTCTACACTCCAAACACATTAGTCTTTGCAGGTAAAAATAAAAAGGTAGTGGAAATAATGTGAATAAAAGATACAATGGTAGGAACATTTAGTTCAGTTTCTTTTGAATTCAAATTATAATGATGTGCATAGGTCAGTCATCATTGAGGCTACTCAGATGGCGGCCACAATAGCAAGCAGAAATATACTTCAGTGTCAAGTGTTACACCACTCTTATCTCAATTAACTGCAGTGAAATGAGAAGTCACAGGTATGCATGGATGGCTTTTAATCAGTAAAATTGTTGCTTTGTTGGTTGGTATATTTTGCTTTGATTGGAAATAATGTCATGGGTCTTAAAACGGAGACATTACAGGTTGGGCCACAAATATTTACATCTTATTTTTTTATTTGATGCTATTTAATACTCTTACTCCACTAGATTTAGAAGATAAATGATTCTGCTTTTTGATTTTACACTTTACACCATTCATTTCATAGATATAGATACTCCTAAATATTCAGATCTACATAAAAACCACAGGATTAGCTTTTGAAACAATGTTTTGTTTTTGGGTAACTTACCCAGAAGTTTGAAAAGCAGTAAATTTGAGCTCCATCAAAACCTTCTACCAACTGAGAAATACTCCTAAATTAGCAATTATTCAATAGCATGTGTGGTTTTCCAGGAATGTAGAAACTTTTTGTTGTTTTGGTGTTACATTGATTTGTGATTGTGACTATTCTAAAAAAAAATGTATATTATATTTATATTAAGGTTGTTTTTTACCTACTGGAATCTGAATACTGCTACCACTACCCATATACACTGTGAAATAACAATCAGAGATTTATTTTATGTCATGCTCTGGCAGGTGGGCCTTTCTTTACTTCTAATGACTGCTGATAACGTTTATCTACTACATCAACAAATTCAATAAACGTCAGCGTTGGAGGACAGTGGAAACACTACATACATCAGTATGCTTCTTGGGACAAATACTCATTGATTCAGTGCTTTTCACCACATTAATAACCCTCCGTTTTTGTAAATTTTTCAGGGACAGCAATAATTCTCATGGGTCAGTTTGACCTGGGGCATGTTTAATGATCCAAAAGGGTCAAAAACCAAAGAATCCCAATAAACATGGTTTATATCTCATTATTTACTCCATAACTTACCATTTTAATCAAAATTTTGTGTCCCCTCCCATGGAGCAATGTTCAATGAGGATTTTTTCATACACTCTAAAAAGTAACTCAAGAGGGCCTTTTAACACCACTTAATTTAATACATGGATGCAAGTTAAACATGTAATTAGTTAATTTAGATAAGCCTTCTAAGTTGCAAACTTTATTTTTCAATAGTGATCAAATAATAATGTTGGTAATTATATCAAATTAATTGTATATAATTTATACTCAAATTCCATTGTTGGTGAGTTTGAAACAAAATTCAAGTTGTTGGAACTTAAAAAATTTTGCTTGATAACTTAATTTTTGTCAACATTGACTTTACAAGTTTAAGTTCCCTCTCTTACCCACACAACGTGCCTGGACTAGAGAAGGTGTGTGTGAAATTGCCATTGTTGGAGACAGGTCTACCCCTGGATCAGGAACTGTCGTGGAAGGAACCAAATATTTGGTTGAGAAGGATATTTCAAGTATAGTATACTGCTTTTTTTTATACTGTATTTATTTTTTTCAATATCAAGTTTAGTTCAAAATAATAAAGTTAATTGCAAAATTAGTGGTTGAACTGTCTTTCTTGAAAGAAACAAACAAACAGATTTTTATATTGTAACATGTTGGGGGACTGTTTCATTGGTGTTTCCCATCATGCCTTGCTTATCGACATTTTTCCATTCAGATATGTTTTATGAAGCAATGTGTTTTATATGGGAGTGTTGATGTAATGTTGTGTTATGCCTAGGTTGTGTAAATGCTGGTTGTTTATGTTCTTGCTGCTGAATGTTACTTTTGGGGAGAACACCATGGGGAGTTTGGTTCTGAGTTCTGTGACACTGCCTTTGTTTAACTAGAGTTATTCTTAAAGAAGGCTAAGGCTGCTGTGTGACTTTATTTTATTAAAGTGCCAGTGAGTTCTGAGCTCATCTCATAGCCTCTTGTATGCTAATTACTGCATGCTACAATATTGTTGCTACTTAAAAAGTCTTCTGCATTATTAGCATTTAGCAGACAACAAATAAAAATACTCTATAATAAAATGGTAAAGCCAATTGGAGTAACTTAATTTTTAATGAGTTATCAACTTAAAAACTTGCCTTTAGGCAAACCGTTATTAAGTAAGCAGTACTTAATTGAATCTTTGAGTGAAAAGGAAAAGCTAATTCGCCCAAAGTAGTATAGCTTGTTGGTTCAATGTAATTTCAAATTAAGTTGTCACAACTAAGAAAGACTAATGGAAACTGTTGCGTTGATTTTTTTTTTGTTAAGTCTAAACATTTTTTTTAGAGTGTAAAAAATGCATTAACATTAACATTGGGAGGACCTAAATATCATATTGTAATATATCACAGATTTGTTTTTTATTTCATTTTAAAAATGATGAATATTTTTTTCTTTTTATGGAGTGATTTTGATTAAATAACACAAGGCACATTAAATGCTTAATGTTATATAAACATGCAGGACTGAAATGAAGGATTTTCATTTTTTATGTTGATTACATTTATTAATCCAAGAAAAATAAGTTCAACACTGAAAAACATACTTTTTGTTTGTTTGTTTGTTTTTTGTTGTTTTGTTTTAGAATTTTTAACTTTAACGTGGATCAGTTTGACGTGCAACATAACAGGAGGGATAAATAGAGGCAATGTTGTCATGGCATGGTATCTTTGTCCTTATTTCTCTTTTTTTTTCTTAGTTTCTCAGATGGTCATTGAGGAGGTCAATGCTATTCAGGAAAACCTGGAGATCGAGAGGACATGCAGAGAGAGTGCTGAAGTTCTGGCCTCCAAGGTATGTTGATGCTGTCACCAGTACCACTAAACACAGTGAACCAGTGTTGTTGTCAGTAGAATATCTTTTCTTACACAGGCCTTAATAAGCCTGTGCTCAATTGAAATCGAGTCCAGTAAAAACAACACACGAAGAATTAAAAGAATTAAAATGTAAGATATAATGTATTCAGAATTGTAGGATTCAAAACACATTCGGCTAAGTATACACTCCATCATCAAATCAGCTATTTAAGACACTCTGGTCAGTGCATTGCGGCAACCCTCACTTTGACACGTTCAATTTGTATGTTGCAATCAAAAGCACTCTGTGGTCCTCGGGGTCTGCTGCTGTCCCCATATCTTAGTGTCTCAAATTGCATTGGATTCTTTTGATTCCGAGCACACTTTTTTGGAGTCCTTGCTCAAATGTGAGTTGTGATTGAGAGTGGGGGAGCCTGGCACATAGTGATTTTGCAGCCCACTGGCGTTGAGCTTATCACTGTAATCATTTCTCATTCAATTTCTGGACAAAAGCCCTCACAGTCCACCTGGTTGGACCAGATTTGGGCAGTGGGAGGCTTAGGGAGAATTATGGTGAAGGTTGACTGTTAGGCCTGTTTTCTTACTGCTCCTCGGCCTTCAGCCTCCCTCTTTTCTTCGGGTTGTTTGCCATCTTCATCTTACAAAGGTGACAAGTAAGATTTTACTGCCGCAAATGACCACAGGCTTCTGGGTAAGTTGACTCTGTTGTTGAACTTGATCCAGCTTTGAAAAAATGTCTCTTGGCTCTCATCTACTGACATTGTCTACTGCTCACTGCAATTCATTCTACATTTAATTAAGCTTCGAAAGCTTTACTTTCCAAAATCAACAGAGTGACAGCGTTTTATTCCATTATTCAACCTGTGGATATTCTAGATATTCTTGTAGAATATCTGCTGTAATTCTTTTTCATATAT
>JAOWBC010000318.1:23223415-23239745 GCA_028566105.1 Hypoplectrus providencianus | reverse complement strand
TTCAATCTACCTGAACTTTAGCTCAGTGGTTAACTAACCAGCCTACCGAGCCAGCGACCCGGGTTCGATCCCCGAGTTGGCCCTTAGTTTGATATTGCCTCAAGGGCCAAATGAAATTACACGGCGGGCCAGAGTTTGACACCCATGCTTTAACACTTAAAGTCAGTTCATGTAAGCTTTAACCTCTAGTGTGATGCAGTGTTCAGTAATGGCCAATAACACAGCATTGTTCCTCCCAATAGTTGGTGCTTTTTCAGGGCCTGCCATTCCACAGGTAGTGTCCTCAAACTACGCTTGACACTGAAGCAACAACAAAACCAAACAATGTCCAGAGCCATCAGTATCTCATGGCACATCTCATCCACACATGAGGACTTGTTGCTGTGGAGTTTTTACTTGCACATTGACTTCTGCCAGGAATATTGAGTCTTCAAACTTTGGAAGGTTTAAGTTCCTCAAAGTACTCTTTCCACCACTGACTGTGTCCCCTGCCTGGACACAGCCTGAGCCCTGCTGTTCCGTCCTAAGTAACCTACATTTGGCCGCAACTCACTTGAGGCCAACTAAAAGTTCTTCACCAAAACCTACTCAAAGTCCTCCCAAACCAGGTTCCTCTTTGGTGACCTGCTTACCCACCCTCTCTCTGGTCTGCTGCTTCAGGAGACCTGGGCAAAACCAGGCCCAAAGGGATCCTTCTTTAGCTTGACAGCCTCATGCACAGCAGGTGTTTGTCAGCAGGTTTGTTGGCTGCTACCAAAACAGGCAATGAAAATCTTTTGACCACCACTCATTGCATCCGCCTCCAAAATGGAGGTTTTGACTACAGATCACCAGGATTCCATTTCCCCAACCTTCCCCAGGATGCATGGAGAAATCTCACAGATTTTGGTTCACCAGGTCTAGCCAGCAGCTTCCCCTGCCATCAGCTGTTGCTACATGAGATTAAGGCTGATTTATTTCATAAGGTCTGCAAAAAAGCTTGAATTTAATTCATGACTTATCCACTGATGGTGTCAAATCTCAAATGTTCTTCATATAATTTCTCGGTTATCAATGTCGTGGTTATTGATTCTGCCCAGCAGGCCAGAAGGGCATAATGGGAGTTAGAGTGAAGGTGCAGTTAAACTAGCTGAAAGGGACACATTCTGTCAAGTCATCATCAAACTACAGAAACGTATGGTGGGCAGCTATAAAAGCAGTTGTTACATTCACTGTATGTTTGGACTTGCACCGTACAAGAATGTGTTAGTGAGAAAGATCCAAGAAAATATAGCACTACCTTCAGAAAATTAGTGCAAAAAAGTCTCACTGAAGAGAAGTCTCACAACGAAAAGTAAGAAAAAGAAACTCCTGAAAAGGAGGTGTGATATTTCCGTGACAGAAAATGTGCTGTCATCTTTGTTGAAATCCCCAGTCCTAACCACATTGTACCTGCTTGAGTGTATATTGTTCACTGCTCTTAAATCCATCAGTGTGTGGGATTATCCAAGAGCTGCTTGTTTTGATAAAACATGACATATGGCCAAGACATCTTTCAGTCTGCATGTTCCTCCGCCACAATAACTCTGCCAAATTAGATAGCATTAGGACCTGCTCTACAAGGTAATTATAAATAATGAGAATGGGAAAATTGACGTGACTCAAAATGATTGTGTGTTTACACATTTGCTTCTTGTAGAAAGCATATGTCCTCATGCTTGCCTACAGTGTCTCATCTCTGTGGTAAGAGGTGCAGTTTAGCCTCTAAGTGCTGAATGAGGAAAAATAAGTATAATGTGTCAGGCTGCTGTTTATTTACCAAACCCATCTTTTTCCTCCTATTTTCCTTTTATCAGATGGAAAGGCTGCCCTCTAATTCTGCCATTCAGGAACTTAAAGGAATCATGGTAATGGGACTTCAAAACAATCCAATGTACTCACAAGCCATATTTTGTAAAGCAGAGGATTTATTTTCTTCACTGTACATGGATGTGTTTTTTACATCAAACTTTAATGTTAAAATATAATAACAAAGGTTGGAAAACTACTGTTTTGGTTTGTTTTTTTTTTATATAAAAGTGCTACTGAAACATTCAAATAGCTGCAGTCAATATGTATGCACTACACAAACAAAAAGAATAGCAGATCAAAAGAGCAAATATTCTTTCTCTGTATCTGTTCATTATGCAATACCATGACCATTGCAATCAGATAGTCATTTTGAGCTGTAATGGTTACTCTGCAGCTCTGTTGTTACTGAAAAGGTTGTGTGCATGTCTTTGTTTTTGTTGAAACTGTCAAGGAGAATCTGAGCAGAGCCTCCCCCCAACCGAAGACAGTGTCTCCGACAGCTAGCCGCGACGAGCAGCTGCAGAGGATCCTGCTGAGACGGCGGGATGCACTGGAGTCCTAACGCAATGCCAGTAAGTTTCAACTCCCTCCATTTACATTTTCGCTATATGCTATCAAACATCTAGCAAGTCTTTCTTTAAACCTGATGATGTCAGTTGAATTCTTGAACAGTTTTTTCTCTTGTTTGTTAATTTTATTGCAGCTTTTTTAAAGCAAATCCCTGAACTGCATCATACCTGTAAGAAAAGCTTCCAGTACAAATTACAATCTATTAATCACTCTGAACAAGGGTCTTCTGGTTTTAAGTATATAAAAACAGAATTGCTTTAGAAATTCTTGCAAAAGTGGTGTGCATTTGATTGTGCAGATTTTTATGACACAGGTTGAAGTAGATAAACCACCTCTGCAAACAGCTCTTACTGAAGCCACACTGCACTTCTCTTATGAGCTCATTCTCTGTAGTGTTCACCTGAATAAGACAAGCTAAGCCTATTCTATGTCCATCATCACAAGGACACTTATATGAGGCCCAAACACAGGTCAATCCACACATGGAAGCTATGATGTTTTTGTTAGCATATTCCTCCTATGTAGTGATGCGTGCATGCTGTGCAGGCTCAGCCACAGTGCTGGGAGCGCGTGGGAGCGCTGTGCTCCCTGTGGCTGTTTCACTCCGTTCAAAGAGGCTGCAAAACAAGTCAGCACACCACACATGATCCTCATGTTGAGTTGTCGTAAACACATGCATACACAACTTTTAATGAAATAGTTTGTGCCTCTAGAAAGCAGCTGAAAAATAAAAGTACAGTAGAATAGTAAGTAAAGTTAGATATTTTACTAAGAAACAATAAATAGAAACAGCAGTAGGACATTTGTATGCAGCAAGCATTTCCATGAGCTGCATCAAGGATAAGTCCAAATACACTGAGTCAATGTGACTATTTCAACCCTTTTCCTTACATAGAACATAATTGATTTTGTGGAAAACAACGTGTTTGACTGTAGTGTAACTCAAGAAACTGTTTAAATTAACAATGGCGTGACTTTGCAACATGAGTGTGAATGTCTGTGTTTACACATTTATTAGCCTCTGTACACTGAAATAGTACAAACGATTATAAACGTATAGCAAGTAGATGAATTACAATATAATTATGAAAAGTAAGTTATATGAAATGGGTGTTTCTTGATATTTTTTTTATCATTCAAAAACATTTTTGATGTCGATCTTAATTAGCCAATGAACAGTCTACTTCCCCATTTTATGTCTTTTTATGTCACCATTGGCATTGATACCTGCTGCGGAAAAAGAGACAGTACTGATGGTGTTATGTCAGTAAGTGTGTGCCTCTGTTTGCAGGTCTCCATCCCATCCTCTCCCCTGCAGTGTGAAAGCCAGCTCTGACATCATCTATATCCATGACATCCACGCATACAGACTGACATCACACAACATCAATATGTTTCATTCTACTGTGTGGATACACAATGTGTCTAAAATTTAACGCTGAATTTTGCAAACTGAAAAAACAGAAAACAAAAGAGTGCAGTGATCCCAGTCTGAATCAGGACAGAGGTTATAGTACCAGGTCCGACTCAGTGTCAGTGATTTACACTGAGGCTATTTGTTTTCAGTTCATCCCACATAACCTATTCAGGGTTTATTCAGCTGTTTCCTTATGCTGAAGGTGAAGCCCAAACAGTGGAGTGTGTTCTGCAGCCTTGAGCTTTTGCCAAAGCAAAGTATGTCTCTTGTCTCTCGTTCTGTCTAGACCAGTTTTAACCTTGTAGCCCAGTGAGCAATTACAGGCCACTGTGGCAGATTTTGTTTCCACTGTTCCCCTCATTCGCTCACACTTACACCCCCCAACATCCTTAGGCTCCTGTTTTATGCAGCGCACTGCCTCCTCTGCTGCATCTGTTTTGCAGTGTGGTCCACATGGACTCCATTAGTGCAGGCGACAGTGGGACAGTACAGGGGACGCAGAGAAAATCAGTTTGAACAAATGGACTGCACAGTACTTTCTAGAGAATAGGAACAACAACATACGAGAGTTAACACAGACACTCATTTTACCCTCTGTAGCATCACACTAGCACAGCAGCCTACATGTTGTTTGTGCTGCAGTGTTGCTAGAGTCTTGACATCCCTCAACCCAAAGTGCTGCTAAGAAAACAGAATGTATAGACATGTTTAACTCGGGAATTTATTGTAATTTTGTCTGAACATGGCCGTATATCTCAATATGTGATGTTCATTCATTCCAGGGCTTTGTTAAACAAAACAAAAAGTACATTTTGCAACAGAATGCAACATTTGCAACAGTGGATTTTAGGAACATTGTAACACATCCTAGAAAGGAATTTAACTGAGGAAACATTTTGTCTCAACTAAACTGAGAAATTTAAAAATGTTGGTCCCTAAATATCAACCAAGTGTTTACTGACACCAACACTGTCCATTGTTCCTGCTGAAACACAGTGGTTGTTCTGATTGTTGTATCTGGTGCTGTGCTGAGAACTTTTGTCTTGTAGCAGAAGGTTTTTCGGTTCAAACCTTCCGGATGATCTGCTGGATGTCAGCGTGGTTGCTCTCCTGGTTCTCCGGGTTCCTCTCTTGACTCTTAATTGCCTGTAGGGGTGAATGCACATCTGATTGGTTGTCTGTCTCTATGCGTCCGCCCTGTGATTGCCTGGCAACCTGTCCGCAGTGTATCCTGGCAGCCACCTGCTACATTGTAAAGAACAAGCTTCACATGATGAATGAAGTTGTGTTTAAGTCAAACCTCTTGGTTAAGCTTGAGGAAGGGTTGTACTCCTTGTTAAATATTGAGTGTCTAATTTATGAACGTTAAATTACCCTACCTACAGAGCTTTTTTGCTTCAGGTCACAATACCTGTCTTGAACGCTATAGCTCTATAGTGCTTTCACAAAATGTAGTACTTTCATCACTGAAATAAAATCCAGTCAGCAGTTCAGTTCCCCTCAAAATGAATTCAGCAAAACAAACTGAACATGTCATTTCTAGGAGATGGCAGTTAGTTCAGACCTTAAGTCGAGGCTCTGCTCTAATTCTCACTTCTCTGTAAATATAAGGAAAACTGTACTCTCTTTATGTCTAATATACTTAAGCTTGGGGTTTGAGTTTGTTTGATGATTTGGTTATAATATTACAGACTCATAGTTGCAATGCATTCTGGTCTGCTGAAGCGAGTGAGCTGTCTTCCTGTGTGACTGTTACACATTTGCGTAAGAAACAGTTTAATTTTAAGTAAAAACAACAGCATTTGATTTTTACAAATTGTACTCGTCCATTTTGTGGGGGAAATCACAACAATATCAGGAAATAACACTTTGAAAAGGATTTCAATGAGTCCAGAAATGCAAAACACTCGAGCGCTAGCTGTTTTATAACAATGTTACAGTGTCTTAGGATGGATTTCCCCTTTAAGCCTCAGTCAGAGGTGGGTATTAGTCAGGTATGAGGAGGATCAGCCTGTGCCCTTTGAAAATCACAATGACTGTGCTGGTGATTTAACAACAATGGTGGCCAGCTTGTATGTTGTTTTGTTCACCCTCAACACCTGCCCAAATTTCCCAGACACTTCCTTAAGTAAGGGATTGAAACATGAGAGCTGTGAACTGTGCGCCATGTCCCTTACCCATTGTGTGCTGTGGTTAATTAAAGCTTAGGCTTCGTTTAGCACTGAGGTGCAATTTCCAGCTCCCAATCCCCCCTAACAGTGTGGAGGAAATGTCATTGTGGCTCTTCTCTAACCGGAATCATCAGAAGCAGGCTTCAGACACTCCACTCCTCCTTCCACATATTCATTCATTCCTTGCTCCAGGAAGTGACACTGCAATATCATTTAAGAGCACATTTAGTCAAAGAGTGGAGCTGGTAGAAACAGGAAGTGGTCTGTGAGGACTTTCTGTAAACTAATCACTTGTGCAGAGAGCTTATTCGACTTCTCCTACTGAGAATGTGTGAATTATCTTAGATAACATGGTGGCGTAAAGAGTGGTGGACGTGCTTGAGTAGGAGTAAGACGAAAAAAAGAAGAGAAGGCCGTTGTATTGATTTACGTCCCTGCCTCCTCATATCCTCCATATCTAATGAGGTTCTTGTAGTCAGAGCTGTCCTGGCACAACTCAATAGTATGCCAACATGCAATATAGTCTTTGATTCAGAGGAGGAGTGGATCTGTTGTCTCCGTCTTCCTTCCCCCAGCAGAGACAAAGTCAATGACCATCTCAATTCCTTCCTCCGCCATCTGCTCCAGCCGCCAAACTGGCTGATGTTGATTGACGGACGGTACACACACCGCCGATCGAGCCAAAACATGTAATTACACAAACCATGCTGTGTCCTTTTCTTCTCCCACAGCCCATTCTCAGCTCTCCGTCTTCTCCCTCGTTATCGGCCGATACAATATAATGTTTTGTTGTTTTTGTATTCTTGTCCCTTCAGGGACCAGCAATTAGGGAGGTCCTTTTAGTGTGTCTGGGAAACACTTAATTTGACCTATTTTGTTAGTCATTTCATTTATTTTCCCAAACATTGTAATTGCCTGCCAGGGAGCCTCAGTTGAGACGCTGCTGTGTGTCCGGCCTCGGTTTGTGTCTGCACGTTTCATTGATTAGAGGTTGTCAGTTACAGCAATACTGTCAGCAACCCAAGAGACCACATAGAATGAAACTGGAAGAATTATAGAAGGAGAACATTTGTTATTTCAATTGGTCTGTCTATAATGAAAATTAAGGAAATCAATCACCAGAAAATAATCTAAAATCAGAACTTTGATGGCTTCAGTGAAACTGACATTTGAATTAAAAAGAAAAATGTGTCCTGGAAGGTTTTCTTTCCAGTGCATATACGATTAATACTTCAGTTCAAACTTGCATTTGCAGCCTTCACAGGTTCAGCGGGACTACTGTGGTGTCAGCAGGACCATGTCAGTTAGATTCTGTGTTAAACAGAAAAGAGCCATGAATAAGGGAAGACTCACTTGACAGGCCCATTGATGCAGCTGTATGTGGCTGGTACACAAAGCACTTGTGAAGCTCCTTCATTTCCCACTGTATACAAGCAGCCTTTTTTTCTGTCCTGCAGGCTGGGCGGATGCTCCTCCAGGCCTCTCCCCTCCTGTTTTTACACACTGACAGAATCATTTCCTCCAGGAACTGAGGAGCCATGAGAGGGGTTAGCAAGGGTGCTGACCAGTTATGAAGGGGCCTTTACCTCACACGTCCCAAACAGACAGGAGGCAGGCTTTGTTGGCCAACACTGGCGCAGCTCCGTGTGAGTGTGTGTGCGAGAGGATTCTCCCACAGCATCTGACAGCCTTTTCTCATCACGTCCTGTTAAAGCAGGGAGCCACTTGAATCAATTTGCGAATAGATTTTTTTAAGATTTCTTTATAACAATATATATAAGGAAACAGTCATCCACCTGTGATAATTTTAATAATTTGTTTGTTTCAAACTGGAATGTAGTTTATTAATCAATATGAATAAGTGTGATTGGTAAACCTGCCTTTTAAAGCTGTAAATATTAAAATCAGTTTTCTTTATCGGAAAGTTTTATGGTATTCCAATGTCATGACCCCCCCAGGAGGTCACAAGGTATACATGTGGAGTTATGACATTATTCATAGAACAGAGCTGAAAAACAAATTTCTAATACATTTTTGAAATGACATTTCTCTGTCTTTTAAAATAAAATGATGTGACATCTGTAAATATGAAAAAAAAATCATGTTTGTAAATTTATACCGGTGGGTTAATATATATTCATCTGTTTTTACATTGATCAAAAAACAGTTTTGGAACTATTAAAATATCAATGTTACTTTTCTCAAAGGAAAAAAAGCCTACTTAAACGATACGAACATCCATAAAGCTTTGCTTTAAATAGCAGAGGTGGTCACAGAAAATAATGACCTTCACCAGTTCATCTCCTCTGTTTGTATTTTAGTGAACACTCAAGGCTCATGTTGCTGTGTTATGGCTCACTAAAGCTGCAATGTTTGGATACCTTTGTTAAGATGATTGATTGTGACCTGAAAGTAGACGCACGTTTGAGGAAGGAGTTCACTGTGTACAGCACCTGTTAATATGGCGTTTGTGTATAACTGAAGTAGCAATGAGATGTCTCAGGGATGTAAAAACAGTTTTTATTGAAGGTTATGTTTACCCACTTACCCTCTCTCTGAATAGTTAATAGTTATTTTCTTAACACAGTTTTTAAATAAACCAAAATGGTGACACTGATACATGTTGTTTCTAATCACATCAGAAGGTTTTCATACATTAAATTCGACATGCAAGGAAGCAGTCGCAGCAGAATAAAGTATGAAAATAAGGTATAATGTGTTAGCAGTGCCAGTCATATTTTCTGGATGAAAACAGAGCCTGTCAGAAGGCTGTGTCAGCCAGCGGTGGACTGCTCCCGTGGTTTCTCAGTGAACAGTGGAGGGGGGTGCTTCTCCTCTGAGACTGTGGACAAGACAAAATAATGAAATGAGGCAAACAGACAAAAGCTAGACTGCAGACACTTCAGATAGCCGGACTGAAGTGATGTTTCTGGCGCTGAAGCACACTGAGCCTCACTCCTCCTCGGTCCTCTCTGATCAGCACACATTAAACAACAATACACATGTTAACTAAACTTTGGTTACTTGTTTCTCATTAACCCTGCAGTGGCCTGCTTGCTTTTTGTAAACCACGGATGGGAAAGTATTTGTCCATGTATGTAATTAGGTCGTCAATTAACAGATCCAATTTCAAACACAAATACACATTTGACAATTTCATGATCCCTCACACACAGTTTCCTTTCACATGCAACATGGAGACAGAGAGATCTGCTCCTAGGCCTAGGGATTACAACTATCTGTCTCCCTCTCCGTTTGGTTTTGTCTGGCTTCCCTTTTCTCTGTCTGACTTAAAAAAAAAGAAGAAAAAAAAAAAAGGTAAAAAGATGGAGGAGTGTTAAAAACCTACTAAGGATCCCCTGTTGGGCCAGTTCTTCCTCTATAGAAATCAGCCGGTTGTATTTAGTCATCCTCTCAGCACCGCTCAGACCTCCCAGTTTGACATAGTCCAGACCCAGACCTACAGCCTGAGGGAGGAGAAGAGGAGAATCACACTCAGAGGAGAGGTGTGTGATGCCACCAAGGGAGGGAGACAGAAACCAGGATACAGTCTGTGGAGTTTCACAGATGACAGTTATATTTAGAAGGATAATGAAACTGACTGCTGGTTAGACAAATACTCTGGCTGAGCAAAAGGTGGGAGGATGCGATGAGATAGGCACGTGTTTGTCAGGCAGATGAAAGCCGGCCTCCTCACACACTGGGGGCCAGCAAGAATGCAGGAATTTACATTGCTGCAATTCATGATTTATTTTAAATGCTCATCACATTTTAACATGCTTTCCTTCTCTGTCCTAAAAGACAGAAGACATTCAGTTTGCTGTCACAGGAGACTAAGGAAATCATGAGGTACACATTGTAGAGCTGGAATTATGTATTTTTTTTATAATAGAACATTTACAAAATTTGAATAAAATATATGAAAAATATTTTTTAAAAATATGTGAAATTTATAAAGAAAAGAGCTGACGACCCGCAATGAAGAGGATGGTATGTGAAACATGTCAATTAAGGAATGTGTTAAATGTTCAAGGATTCAAGTTGTTAAGCTTAACCCTCTGTTGCTCTGTTCTACAGAGTTAGGGTTCACAACTTGAAATCTAAGGTATGGATGATTGTATTTTCATACAGCCAACAAAGATATACTGTAGCTTTATGGCCTGCACTGTGCAGTTGAGCTGTTGTTGACCAAAACACAAGAGTGCATTAAAGCATAAGTCTATGAGTTATGTAGCAACATTAAACCATGTCTCTGAGCATGTGCACTAAGCTCTACACAGCACTCAGCACAGATCTGCAGTGTAAATGCCATGACAACCATCTCTAGACAACATGTGCTCCATCTAAAGTACTGTGCAGAACTTAAACAAAACAGCTTTCCGACACGTTTTTGAGCTCTGCCCTGCAACAGGACAAAGCTACTGCAAATGTGCTTTTCTGACTGGAGCGGTTTAGTCAGCACATTTACAGCCTCACAACACAATTGTTTTGGTGTATAAGGTACAATAGTCTGTGTGGATCTTTCAACCACAGTATTTAGAAAACCACAATAAATTCAATCAGACTCCATTGTGGGCAAATGGCCCAACACATGCAATCACCTCTGTTTAAGGCCAAACTCAAGTCTCTGGCGTACAAATATGCCAATATGAATATCGGGAAACTAGGTAAAGGGTTAAAATTATGTAAAAAAAAATAAATAAATAAAAAAATCACAGTTACTCAAAATAATTTAAAAAAATAATTAAAGTATGTATTAAATGTCTGGCAACTCTGTGTCTTTCTGGTTTTCTTTTTTTTTGCAGGTGCAACTGATGTAATAATGGGGTGTGTTAATTATGTCTAAAAAGTTAAAACCATCACAAATGAATGCAGAAATATCAGAAGAAAGACAGTAATAAAACTTATGTCTTAAGTCTCAAGTTTGTAAATGTGTCCCGTAAGTGGAGTGGTATTTATTCCAATTGTTGAATGTAAGTCTGATATTTGGTCCCTTTTATCTCCATCTTTGGTCTTTATCAACTCCGCAAGGAAGTTCCACATTGTTCCTCAGCTGCTCTGTGTGCCTGCTGCTGAGGAAGTCATGTGCAGGGGCTTCTTAAAGCATTATTGTGGAGCTGAAAACAGATGTGGGCCAGACAGCTTAACAATGAGCTGAAACTCACTATAAAGCTCTTCACAATCTTTTCATATTACACACACATCATTATTGCAGATCACTGTCGCTTTGGAACAAGGTTTCCTTCTCTGAGACACTATTAAACAATGAGAACAATTAGAATGTGGTGAAGAGATACTGAACCGTTCTGTCATCAGACAAAGGACATGAAACGCAATGAAAAAAGAGAGAGAATTATACTTACTAGATCTGACAAAGAGTCATCACTGCAGGGTTCACTCCATGTTGTTCCCATTATCACTGAACCTGCATGTCAGTGGGTCAAGAGACACACACATACATGCCTCATTAGTATTGATAACCACCATAGGACTCATGTTTTACAGATAGAAAGGGAGACAGACTTTGATATGGCTGAAGTCGTTTTACTAATGCAAACCAACTACAACTGTACAACCATCTGTTATAAATGGTTAATTCCTTCACTTAAATGCCTTTGACCGCTAATAAATTCGAATTTGGCTTGGCTGTTAGCGACTGCTGGGACAGAACAAAAGGTATCTAACAAGGTTCAGGGAAAATATGAAGTAAATAAGAAGTGAAAGAAAAGTGTACATAAAGGAAAGACTGCAGGGCTCCATCTGTCTCAGGCTTGTTTTTCTTCGTGTTAAAGAAGAAGCATCTAAACTAATCTTATTCAGTCATCATGGTTAATCGATTGTCCGGGCTGGAGCCAATCCCAGCTGACACTGGGCGAGAGGGCGGGTACACCCTGAACAGGTCGCCAGACTAGCACAGGGCTGACAGAGAAAAATTTAGAGTTGCTTATTAAGCCAAAGCTGCATGTTTTTGGATGGTGTGAGAGAACCCAGGCTGACACAGGGAGAACATGCAAACTCCACAGAAGAGCCTTGAGCCAGATTCAAACCCAGAACCCTCTGCGGTGAGGAGTAAGCGCTGACCACGCCACTATCATCGCAGTCATTTCTTACTTTGGCTTCCTGCCACATTGACCTGTTCAAGAATCTGGAAGCTTAACGCTGACAAAAAGTGTTTTTGTAGTATCTAAATAGACTCAGAGTCCAAAAATATTTTGATGTTGTAGACCTCCTGTGGAAGTTGAGATGAACAGAATTCACCCCACTGTGGAGTATATGTTACCTTTGTGTTCTGATGTGATGCAGATTATATCACTGACTGTTGTCTCGTGAACGTGTTTCAGGACGTGACCCCTGACTCCTGGAAGCGGCGGGGCCTTTGATTTGTAGGTGATGTCAGAGAGCAGCGAACAGGAGTCTCCAAACACATTGCTTAACTTCTCCCATTGGTCTATGTCCTTCAAGAGCACAAACATGCAACCACAAGAACAAGAATGCAAGATCAGCAGCGCAAACATCATGCTCAAAGGGCCTGCTATGGTCTCACAGCCAGAGACAGGACAGAGACCAAACAATGTGATGTTGCTTTGATTTCTACATAGGATTTGCCAATAACAAAAATAAATAATATAACACTTTCCTTATGTTTTAACTGTAGCGCTATCTTTAACTTAATTTGCCTCCTAATAATTTAGCAGGATTCTTTCTACTACTCTGCTTTTAACTATTGTGTGTTATGAGTAGAAAATAAGCTTCACAAAAAGGCAAAATATTAATAATGACTTACTTCTCTCCTGAATGGATCAATTAAGGCCACCACTGCTGGGTATTTACTGATGAGGGTTTGGTACATATCAAGTAACTCATCCGGAGACTTCAAAACTCCTGTTGCTACTTCATACTTTCCTTTAGACTGAGAAGAAGGAAAGAAAAAACAAGTTGGATGCTTCTTGCTGCTTGTTTCAACAGCTACACCAATCATGTCACACAACTTAAGAACTGGAATAAAATCTTATATCTTTTTGTTTTTTTATTCTTCAAGCTGGTGAAAACTACTTTGCCCTCTACAGCATTTCTTTTGATAATGGAATGTACGTTTATGATTGGTAAAGTATAGATTATAACGGAAATAACACACATTAGGTGTGCAAATAAATCATTATCATAATGATAATGATTTATTTGCACACCTAATGCAAGTGCTTAATATTGAAACTGAAATTTGTCTCTGATGGAGTCAGGCATGTAATGACTTGTGACATGTATATATATATATATACATATATATATGTCAGGATTAAAGTATGAATCTGGCTTTTTCTATTATTGTTTGAAAATGTGAAACATTCTAAAATAAAATGACACCCAGGAATATTCTCAAAACCTTTTTCTGTATTTGCACGTGACCTGACCTTTCTCGGCACATGCATATAGAATAGATTTACACAAGAACTCCCACATAAAGACTCACACCTTGGCTCACATAAGGAAAGCAACTTCCTTTCATTAACTTACAAAGTCCATTAGCTCAGGGGCAGCACAGTTTAGTGCTAAATGGATCTCCGTTCCCAGTGCCAGTCCAAGGTTAGCGCAGGCTTCAACGATCAGATCTAGAGGCTGTTCGGGTCGTTCATAGGTCACGGCCGGCGCACCATTGTCACACAACATTACCTGGGTGACCTTGGAGAAGACATAATTCACCCTGTCAACAACATTTATGTTTTGTACTTGGCTGATGTGAATGACAACAGATAAGTATTTATTCAGACGTTTTGAATGAGACATTTAATATTGCAAGATTATTAGAAGACGAGTGTATGCACTCACCCTCTTAACTGTTCGCGTCATGAATGGGGTTAAGGGTCATTGAACAATCTGTATACAGTACAAATTCTAGATGACGTAGATGTGTTGAATACTTTAATAAGATTTTGAAATGCCGTCCAGGCCTGCATATGTGAATTAAGTTGAAGATTCACCAGGACAATAAAAAACAATTCTCCTTTTGTATGCAACTTTTAGGAAAGCTCGGTAACAGGAAAGGCCTTGCCTCCACCTTTTACATTATGTCCTCTCAGAAAGCCCGTGTAAACTTAGGTCCTATTCTAACAGGGAATAAAGTGCAATGTCCCTCACCCCAGCTTTTGTTGAAGTGTTCATTATTCTCATCATCTCCTTCTGTAACTCAAGGGTCATTGTGATGATCTGTTGAAGAAGTACATAGTTCAGTGCGTTCACCAAATGCTACTGTGAAAATTGAATCTAGAAGAACTGAGGTGCCTCGCCAATTATATACCTCAGCAAAAGAAAGAAACAAATGAAGCAAGGGAACCTGTCAACACCAACTGCCAACAGACAGAACATGTAGCAACTACACAGAGATGTTTGAAGGGATTAGTACTTGTTTGACTCGTTGCCCAGTTTTGGGGATCAGGATGACTTCCTCCAGTAAACTCAGTTTTCCAGGAGAAGACTTCCCACAGCTCAGCACAGTAACCAAAGAGATGGGGACGTGAAACAGCATCGGAGTCTGAATGAAATATTTCAAACAGCTTTACATGATACTCCCAGTGCAGTGTTCATAGAAAAATATGCTTTAGTTCATGTGTGGTTTAACCTTTCCATTCCTCAGTGCTGCGATGTATTTGTAGAGAGGGATACCCTGTATTCTTGCCCCAGTTTTGGCCACAGCCAGAGACACTGACCCAATGGCCAAGCACCCAGGCAAAACAGGTTCTGGCGGCTCTGATGGAGACAATGGCTTCTCTGCATTGTTGCTCTTTTTGCCTGTGTGTAAGCAAAAACAATAACAACAAAAAAATGTGTAGCGAAGGGAGGGTGAATGCACATTTTGGGCTCTCAGTTGATTCCCTTTAAAGCAACTTAAACAATCAGTGGTTTAACCTAGAAATTTAGATGGAAATAGGTTGTGAAGATTTATTAATGAGGTCCTCATTGTTGAGATTTTGGTCACTTTAACAAAAAAACAACACTTGTCTAATCTTTGCTAAAGGCATGAGGTATGAGGCTGAAAACTCCTGTTGTATGAAACCCAGCATTATGTTTTAAAATCATTTGGGTGTGATAAAAGGGACCTTGGCATTCATATACTGTAAATAGAAAAAATCTGCTGATTAATATTACACATATGAAGCTGTATACGAATTATCTCTTTCTGGGACAAACACACAAGCTTGTCAACGTTCAGTGTTCAATGTTCAGCGTTTTGCTTGTAGAGTGTATTGCTTATACAAGTGGTTAGCTAGTTGCTTACCTACCTTTATCAGCACTCTTTTTGTCTTTAGTCTGTGCAGGCAGTGGAGAACATAGCACCACCTCAGGCTCTCCAGGTGAAGGACTCACCGCCTTCCTCCTGTCTTGCTCTTCCAGGTAGTGGGAAATGAAGAAATTGCTGCACAATTAAAGAACCCATAATTACATTTTTGGGGCACAAAACAACAAAGTTATAAAGAAAGCAATACATGATGAGAGAAAGAAAATATATTATTGATCAAGCAGAGACTTAAAATAAAGAATTCTATGCAGATAACTAAATATTGCATGCATAATGATTTGCGCCAACCAAAGTCACATTTAGTCTGCTTTTAATCCTTTTTCATTCTGCTCCCAAGTGCACTTGGGAGACAAAAGATTTTTAGGAGATAGCAGGTTAACAGTAGATGTCAAAAAGAAGTGGTGCACACTATCTGAAAGCTGGAACCTGAAGATTATATTTACAATACAGCTCAGTATTGTGTGTAACGTTGTTCTAGTCATAAATTGGTTACAAATATTAAATAATCAATAAATTTGTTAATAATACTGGTCAACACGAAAATGTATTATTTACAGGTTTTTTTTTTAGCTGATTTAGGATCATTTTGATGAACTGAATAAAAAAAATGACATTGGTTTTGCTCAATCAGGTCAACTTTCTGAGCAAAGCTACATATTTGTTTTTTAACATTTTTGTTTACATGTATGGGTGTTTTTATTTCTTGCAATAAACAAATTCTGAAGATTTTGCATGTGCCAACGTACGACTAACTGTTTTTTTTTATATAACAAGTGAATGAAATGGCTTTGACTAAAAGATCTGCCAAAAATAAGCCTGATGTATTCTGGTACATCATCTGTGAACACACCATTCTTCCTAACAGGAATCTAGTCAAAAGTTTCTTAAAGTGTGCTTACCATGCTTATTTTGGTATTAAACTATGTGACTGGGCTAAAGCTTAGGCGCCACACATGATATCAAAGTCATGCACCATGTATCTGCACCATGTATCAGTGGGCAGACAAAGATGGCGGCTGCTTCACATACGTGTATGTGAAGCATTATGTG
>JAOWBC010000318.1:23181268-23192211 GCA_028566105.1 Hypoplectrus providencianus | reverse complement strand
ATCATATTTAGGGATGACCTCCTTCCCCATCTGCTGAAAATTTTGAGAGATGCTAGTTGAATTCACCAGCTGCCATGAAGAATCATAGTGATCCTTCTACTGTCTTAGGCTTTTAAGAAGCATCCATTCAACAAAGAAAGTTCTGTGGTGTCAGGCTAACTGTCAGCCGCTAACTGTTAGCCACTAATGTTAGCCGCTACATGTGAGCTGTACCTTTAGCTTTCAGCAAAAGTAGATAACGTCACTGTGTCCTAAATGGGTCGGCTAATGGATAACATTCTTTCAACATGTCACATTAAATAGTAATATTAATGAGCACATCATGGTTTCAGTTAATTAAGTAGTGTAAAACTATAGTCCAATTTCTTATGTCAGACAGACTAACTTTAGTGGCTAATGATTATGTCATAAAGTTATCTTTACTGAATTAACTTTACTGAATGAACTTCAGAGAAGCCTATACAGTTAGTGACTGGCTAACATTAGCGGCTAACTGTTAGCCTGACACCAGAAAGCTATCTTCGCCTGACACTTCCCGTCCACTGTAGCATTCTGTATGTCACTGCCCAAAGCTCATAAACACAGGTGAGGGTTGGAACTTGAATAGGCTGGTAGGTTTTCCTTTTTCCAGCAGTCTGATACAGTGCCTGTGCAGTCATGAACAACATGTCAAGATACTTGATCTCCTTCATGTTAGGCAACAACTCACTTCTAACCCAGAGCATGCAGGCAATCATGATCATGCAAAAATGGTCTCCCAATTTGAGGTGTTGTCTCATGATGAACTCCTGATGAATCCAAAAGAATTACATCTGGAAACCCTCTTCCAGCAAGCTGACCCTTGAGACCATTTTTCATGAATACTACAAACAGAATGGATGGAGGCCAGCGCCAACTAAAAACTATTATCATTGTCGCACATGAATGGACACAGCTCTCACTTTGGTTAAACAAGTAATGGATTGCTCATACAAGCGAAAGTCAAGAATGTATAGAATCACAAAATACATATATAAAATCTTTTTACATGATAAAAATAAACCTTCGAAGCTTATCCTTAACATTAGCAGATTCAGTAAGACTCTAAAAGCACTACTGATCTCAGTATTCAACACATGTATTCAGATCCAGATGACCAACATGACATATTCAGTAATCCTGTTGTCTTATCAGCATCTTCATATGCCCCACCTTCGGATGTAATATATTGGCAAGGGAGAAATGTTCACTGACACAGATTTAAACAAATTTGTGAGCGCAATTTCAGGGAAGTAGCCTTTTTTTCACATAGAAAAAGTCTAATCAAATGTTTGATTTCAGATTTTAGTTTCTGAACTAGTCTTGTTCTGAGATCTCTGATATATCCAACGTGGAGCAATGCATCAATTTTGCAAAATTTTGACAGAATATAATATTTTGTGTCAATGACCAGTATATCCCCCCAAGTCGACCAACACTTATCATACAACCATGAGAAGTGATGGGAACACTCACAAGACGTAAATATGGGAACCTTTTCTTTTTTTTTAATTCTCTACTATTCATCCAATATGATGTTACCTCTATAAAAGCCTGCTCATGTGCAGTGTTGGCCTTAAATAATTGTTTCTCCTACCATGGATCCATTTTAAGCCACGTTTAAAAAAAACCAAGGCTTGTGTCAAATCAAGCTGATAGAGTTATTCTTGGATAAAGATATGTGACCCAGACAAAAGCCTTCAAGGGAAGGCTCAGCAGTGTGATGTCATGATATTTGAAGCACCCTCCATCCCCCTATCCGTCTGACAGTCCATAGTCCTCATTTAGCATGAGACAGTCAACCACGGCCCTCTCCGTGGATGGCTTACAGTCAGGTGCTCAAATGTATCTGGCAGTGTTGATGTCCATACCTTATAAAATAGACAGAAAATCAAATAATGTCATATTCTTTTTTATTATGATTATTTTTATTTTTGCAACATTTACAGTCATTGTTCAGTGCACATTTTCTCTTGTCTCTTTGATGTAATATACAGACATGTTTTGCTTACTGATTTGACATAGCGCAAATATATCACTCTCATTCAGCTAGATATTTTCTATACAGAGGCTTGCTGCCATCTTTGATGTTATTAGTTTGTTCTAGTTGGCTTTCTTTGACGTCTAGGTCAGATAAAAAAAAGGCTGAGTGGAGAACAGGATATTAGGGTGTCATATGCTGGCAGGTGGAAAGCACAAGTCTTCATTACAGACAATGGAAGATGAACAGCAGCTCAGTGATGAGGCACTGATAGAGATCTTCTTATCTTGGAAAGCGTGCCCACACCTTCGGTCTCATGTTTGTGTGTGTGTGTGTGTCTGTGTGTGTGTGCATGTGTTGTTTGTGTCTGTCTGTGGCCTAGGCGTCGCTTTCCTACCAGCCTCCATCTCCTACCTTATTGGAACCAACATCTTCGGCACTTTGGCGCACAAGATGGGGAGGTAGGGAGAGAAAATATCCTTATCTAGTCCCTGGCTCGCTCTTTCTCTCGGTGGGTGGGATATCTGTTTCCGCTCCTCTAAATGAGTTTTCAGTGTTTTTAGTGTCTGTGGGCCTGACTTTATTGAAGGCTTGATGCTACGGGTTAAATTTGTCAGTGGGAGAGGTATGCATGTTTAGCATAGGTTTCATGAGCTTTATCACCATCACTGATTCCACCACTCTATACATTTGGGGTTTTGGAGCCTCCTATTAATGATGTTGCCATACTTTTAGTTTCACGTTTTTCATAAAGCAAGGTGAGGTTAAACACCAAATGATGTGACATTTAATGGCTGCCTCTTATGTTGTAAATTGGATTTATCACTTCACACATTACCTTCTGTAATAATGCAAATGACACACAAAACGTATTACATTGTGAGTATTTTTTCCAGTGTTCCACCACAAACATAGAACTGCAGTACCTAATGGTTGTATTTACGGCAGACAGTGCCACATGTGTTTCCATGTAATAAATCACAGCATTTGAGTTATATTAACAAACAAAGGCACTAATAGTATGCTATTTCCCCATCACCACATTACACTCGGCATGGACTGCTCATAAATAGTGCATGGGTATATAAGTATAAGTATCATTTTACTAATATCTAATAAATTATAGTTTATCTACATTTTGCAGTAGCTTGCTGGTAGTTAAACTCCATCCATATTTGTATGGGAGCAGCAGGCATTTATATTAATTTTTAAGGACTTAATCTACAAACCCTTTTTGAATCTGTATCTGTCTGTTAATCTGTAAAGCTTCATTTGAAAATATAAGGTGTCAAGCAGTCACTTTTAATGTTAGTATTTATTAAGAACAGACAATCAAAGAGATGGGGGGGGTAAATAAAAAATAAAAAATAAATAAAAACAAAGGAAACTACTCACAATTTTCTCAAGCTTTAAGCAGTGGTTATCATGGTTGTTTGGCATCAAGCTGTTTTGGGTTAGATAACACTGACCATGTCTTCTCACCCTCACAGATGGCTTTGTGCTCTCATTGGAATAGTGGTGGTTGGAGTCAGTGTAATATGTGTAAGTAAGGAGGGGACAACTACACTCAACTATTACTAAGAAATTCAGATATGTTTGGGGCATTTCAGCACTGCATGGTTACTAAGGGGTGTAAAATGGTGCAAAAAAAAAAAGTTGCTATTTCCATTGTATTTCTATTTATTTTAACATTAAGTCCATAAATATTAAACATTCATCAGCCTGTACAAACAAAGCAATAAGTAATGTGAACACTTAGTGTAAAAGGTTTTGATTGATGAAAAACAGCTTATAATTTCATTTACAAAAAGCACTGAGAAAAAGACACAATATTTTGCCATGACTATTACTAGGGTAAAGAAGAAAAACATTATTTTCATTTATATTTATAAATTTATAACAGGAGTCTGAGTTTACGATTGTAATAACAATCAAAAGCATCAAGCATCTCTAATGAGACATTCAATATAGAGGATTACATTTAAATTGAATAAAGATACAAATACTTTTTCTGATATTTCTCTGCCTGTTTTAGGTTCCATTTGCTAAAAACATCTATGGTCTGATTATTCCAAACTTTGGTGTGGGTTTTGCTATTGGTAAGTCAGCTAAATTTAATACAATATAAATGAGTTTGTCCTGTGGAGCATGTTGGACTTTTGCTGTTTGTTCTGCGTTACAGGCATGGTGGACTCCTCTATGATGCCTATAATGGGTTACCTGGTGGACCTGCGGCATGTGTCTGTGTATGGAAGTGTGTATGCTATTGCTGATGTGGCCTTCTGCATGGGATTTGCTTTAGGTAACTATGATTCTTACCAATATTATAGACTTCAGGATCTTCATGAAGTTCAGTTCTCTGTCATTACACAGAAACTACTATATCTGAAAAGCATTTTCCAGCAATTAATCTATAGCTTTTTTTATTTCAGTCATTTCACAATGGCCTTTCATGATGGCCTATTCATGTCATTTGAATAATTTTAGATGAAAAATTGCATTAAAAATTGGTCTGCTACTTCAGCACCACAGACAGCACCATGGATTTGGGCTACTGAGATTTCAAAGGCATGGCCAGGATTATATTGTAAATTCCGACTTTCGGTTTAAATATCAATGAGTCAGGAGACTGAGTTCAATGTTATGGATATTTCTTTAGATTACTGTCTCTATACCATGTGTTGACCCAAAATAAGTTAGGATAATTAGCTCCATACAGGGTTACAATTCAAAGTTCTACCCTCACACAACCAACCTAACTAAACTGTCTGATCTCTGCTCGAATGATCCAGGTCCATCTATCGGAGGATCCATAGCTGAGAGCATTGGCTTCCCCTGGCTGATGACCATAATTGGAATAGTGGATATTATCTTCGCTCCTCTTTGCCTCTTCCTAAGGAATCCACCTGGTCAAGAAGAGAAAATTGTAAGATTCAAAACACACTCAAATACAGTCAACCTCATCCTAAATAAACACAAAAAACTCAAGTCTTGGAAGGCGAGATAAACAAAGATCATTTTAAAGAGGTTTCGGATGATTTGGCTCGTTTATTGTTTTGGATAGATAACATTTTTTTCTTGCATTGCCTTTAAAGTGGCTTCACAAAGAGGTCGGAGTATCATTTGACTGCATGGCCATAGCGAGAAGCTAAATGTGCTTACACCAATGTGAACAGTCCTTAAACAGCAGCAGTGGGGACAGAGCTAACAGTGTTACCTGAGGGGGAACACCGTGTGTCGGGAAGGCATTATCAGCAATAACCAGCTTGAGGGGGGTGGTGCAGAGTGGCACACACAACAGGAGGAGACACCACTGTATCTTTCATACTTTAATGCTGCTATATTTAAGTTCTGAAAGCCATGTAGAGCACTTTATGATCTAGTATATACTCCCAAGCCAAGCTAATGACATGAAAATTACATATCCATGTCAAAACTGTACAGAGGATGTGGTGGAAAATACTTTTATCCACCAAGTCACATCTATGAACTATACAGAAGGTATCAGGATATTATTTTCACTCGAATCTGCTTTATAAAAGTAATAACATGCCACATTAAATGATCCAATGAGGACCTGCAGTGTGCAGATCATGCCTGGCATAGGGACAGTGAAAGACCTAACCCTTTTTTTGAACAATTTTTTCGGTGGATTGTAGAGAGGTGAGGAGCTGTATTCATTCTTTCTTCTTCTTTTTTTCTTTCTTTCTTTTTTTGTTTTCTGTTTAAGCATTTTCATTGTAATTATGAGCATATATCATCACAAAAAAAAGAAACAGCCTTCCACCATTATTCAAATAATAATTACCCCCATTATCACTGAATGAGAATGATGATATTGGACAATTCAAAAATCTTGATTATGTTCAATTGGATCATTTTGTAGATTAGTTGCTTCTATATCGTCTCCTGATTGCAACTGCAGTATGTTAATAGTTATGTGTGTTAGTGACAGTGTTCTTGAATCCTAAATTCACGGGTGGTCAGACTGCACTTCATGCAAATAACAACATGGAAAAACAGCTGTCTGTGCAACCAAAAATAACAGGAATGTCCGTAGTACAACACCTATTCAACAAAAGTCGAGATGCTTTGAAAAACTGTAATAAAATAAATTTGGCAATCTTTTGAGACCTGTGTTCAACTGAATATAGTACAAATACAAACAGACACACAATAAATGTGTATGTTATGGACAAATAATCACTTTGGATTTGATACATCCTGTTTCATTACCTTTTTGCACAGCATCACAACTTCTTCTTTGGAATCAGGATTGTAATATCCTGATAGGCCTGAATTTGGGAACATTCTCGCACCCATACTTAGAGCTGTCTACTTTTGATTGGATCACACAGAGCATGTTATTGCCAAATCTGAATAGGGCTTAAAGGAATAGGCCACCCCTAGACGAAATTTAGCATATCCAGAAGCGCAGCATTAGCTTAGCTTAGCATAGAGCGCCGCAATTGGGAGTTGCCACTTAGCCAGTCGTTCACAAATTCCTCTTCAGACAACTCGGGTTTGAAAAGGTATGCTCTTGCATTCTGGTAGTCCAAGAAGTCATCATCTTCGTCGTCCATTAAAAATCTGTAATATCCATTGCCATTTCAGCTCCTGGTACATGTAACGATTGTATCAGCCAGGTAAACATGGCGGTGTGTTATGGGAAGTTGGGGTTTTCAGGTGCTACAGTGACTTTGCGCCTATCAGCGGTGCTTTGCCCGAATATAGTCCCAAGACTTGTCTGTCCTAGGCAAACCCTTGTGATATTGTCATTGACATTTGCACAGGGTTTGAATGTACAGATCAAACGATGAAATTAGAAAAATTCTCGAGTTCATTTCCGACTATTTTGTGAACGACTGGCTAAGTGGTAACTCCCAATTATGGCGCTCTATGCTAAGCTAAGCTAACGCTGCACTTCAGGATACGGACAACCACGGGGCTGAGTGAAAACCGGCTTTGCCTACTTATCCAACTCAGGGGAATATGGTATGAGACTAAAGTTCATCTAGGGGTGGCCTATTCCTTTAAGTTTGTTGTATGAAAAGCAGAGTTTGCCCATCTGTCATTACCACCACTGAGGTAGTCATGAGATGGCCCTGAACTCACACTGAATTCAAAACTTGTTATTGAGCCTACCTCTTTGGTTTCAAGACTCTCTCTTTTTTTTTTTTTTACGTAAAACACAAGGAAATTAATAATGATACATCTGGTTTGTCAGTTAGACACAATTGAGTGACAGTTGGGTGTGTGAGTCTTGGCTTTTGGTCACACTTTTGATTGAAAGCTTCCTTCTGTACCTTAGAAAAACCTTAGGCTGTTTCATGCATAGGTGTATAGTTTAATTCCAAAGGCATTGCGAGAAAAAAGGCCTTCCATGAGGTTGATATGCTTATTTCATGACACTAACAAACAACTCTTCAAAACGGTCTCCAATGTTTGTGATGATGATGAATGCATTTTGACATTTCGGTGAGGGGCTTCAAAGAAACACATCCTCTCTCATGTTTTACAGGCTATAGTGTCCAGTGAAAATCAATGAATTACTTAACCGCCATTGGACATCAATGGGCTGCATAACAATCTCCATCCTGCATGCTTGTGACTGAACCTCCTCATGCTGTTCCCTCTGCATTCATGTCCATTTGTCCGTCTCTATGCAGCATAGGCTACCATTCATCACCTCTCTTCTCCATTACATTCTGTTTGTATCTACTACCATGTGTTCATCTGCTGTGCCATTTGCCTGCCATAATAATTACGATAATTAAGCCCCTAAGTGTTCAACTGTGGTATGATTATGGATTTTAACATTCCTCTGATGGCCTATTTTTTTGTAAATGAGATGATGCTAATCTGTGGTCTAAGTGAAGGTGCACATCACAGCATGCAAAGCTTGTCTGTTGTAATTGTGCTTGTCAGTTTTAATGAATGAATGAAAAGCCTACATTCTGCAATCAGGTGACATAAATGCATAGACAAAACAGTTAACCCCACATCCATAACTGCTTACAGCTAAAAAAAAAAAAAAAAAAAAAAAACACATTTTGCAATAGATCACAGCATCCGTTCATATGGAACACCTTCTTAGAAATTGATACTCAGTTTTTTGTAATACATCTGTGAATTGTAATGATGGTTATTGTCAAATTTCAACTACCTATGCCCCATGCATTGGTAACTGTACCAGAAGTTCATGCAAGAGCAGAGCACTCTAAAAATAGCACGAATAACATTATACATCCATGTACGGTTCTTGGTTGGTTCACGGCAAAATCATCCTGGAAAGGAGTTATAAAAGACAATACAAGTATAGAAATATGCTGGAAATTCTGAAGGTGTAGCCACAGAAGTTACGTAACCAACGTAAGCTACATAAACAACGTAAGTCATGTTAAAAGCAGTTAAAAGTTTCCTTTCATTTTCACGTGTCAGGAACGCTGATGTTCGAATCTCCAGTTCATTGATTGGAAGCCCGAGAAAAAGGCTAGAGAAAAACTGGTCACAATCAAAGATTTATTCTGGTCACATGTAGTATAAAAACAGCGCTGGGCTCAAAGTGGCAGAGCTCTTTTTTTTAATTCCAATACAGTTACTAGTAACCTGCTGAAAAATGTAGTCAGTAACGTAATCCACAAACCATAATATTAAAGTAATGTAATTCGATTGCTTTCAATTACTTCTGGATTACTCCAATATCAAATATGACCATAAATAGAAAAGAATATCAAAGAAAAAAGAATATTATATCCATATAATATCATAAAATGCATTAAAATTGTAATCCTGCAAACTAATCCCCATTTTTACTAAATATACCTGTAATCTGAATACATCTTTTTTTCTGTAACTGTAGCGGAATACATTTACCTTTTTTTGTATCCTAATTAAATAACGCCGTTACATGTATTCCGTTACTCCCCAAGCCTGGGAATGATGTACATTTATCTTCTCGCGCTCTGCCCTGTACAGAGGAGGTTGAACTCACATGTTATCCGAATCTACTTGGCCTTGTTATGTTGACATGAGCAGGCCAACCACTGTCTCACCTCTCTATCTGAGAATGTATAAAACAAAGTGTTTGGGTGTTGTCCGGACGCTGTGTGCCAGATTATGGAATCTTCTGACTCTGTGACCTTGCTGCTGTTTAGTTCTGTCAAAAATCACTCAGCAGGCCTGATTAAATGCTGAACATAGAACAAATGAAATGATCGTATAGTGGAATGAAATACATCAGCCTCATTAATACTCATTAATATCAGATGCCAAATTGAACTTCTTCTAACACTGACGCCATTTAAACTCTGCATCGCCATCAATCATTACTACCACTGCATTGTGTGACTTTGTTTAACTGAGGAATACGTGTGCCCTACATGAAAAGAACCCATTTACTTCACATAGGCATTGTTATTATATGAGCTACTGGAACATATTTTATAGTTATTACATTCCACAAACACATACTTTTTTAAAAATAAAAAATAAATAAATAAATGTAGTCATTACACATTTGTGAGATCAAACGCTTGACTTTGACATGTATCACCAAAAAAGTGCCTTTTATGGGTCCTTTCCAATGAAAAAAAATGCAACTTAATATGCAATATCTTGTCCCTTCCTAAAAACAATATATGTATATAATGTATTGTTTTGAAATGACAACAACTGAGTGAAAGGTTAAAAATGTAAATATTTGTATATTTGTAACATAAATATTTGTAATTGTATGTTTTTCTCAGTAACAAAAATATATTTTAACCCAAGAAAATAATTTATATGTTCTGTCAGAAACAACACTTTCCTGACATTGTCTTTTCAGGCTATTCTGATGGACACCAACTGTTCAATGAAGACAAGGTCCTACTCTACGCAGGGGATGTACTACCAGGGTGAAAACATGGATCCAGAATATGACGATTATGATTAACAGGACACCAGCCATGCAGGTCAAACCTCCAGAGGATCTATTTTGTTGTACAAAAAAAGGAATACAGAAGAAAAAAAACAACAACAAAACAGCCAAGATATCTCCATGTGAATGTCCTACATTGAGTCTTCATTGTTCTGTGTCCTCATAGCAGTTGTCTTGGAGAAAACCAAAGTTGTTCTTGTCTGATCTGTGGTTGCAAATGCATTGTGTGAGAGATATTTTTTTAGCCAACAGCCTTATTCAGTAAAGATGTTGTCAAGAAGACTATTTAGACGGTAGGAAGGTGCTGAGCAACGAGTATGCTTTGCTGATTTTTTAAAATACAAATTTCTCTTAGTTTAATTGTCAGTTGGCCTAATTTTTATCTGCTCTACGTTCATGAAACTGTCTAGATTATTATTATCAGACCTTGTGCAAGTTGTTATTATATTGGGTAATTGTGTGGTACGTCAAGAAACTGTTATTTGTTTAAAATCCAAGAGGATTTGTTGGCCTAGTATGTGGTCCTTGTTTGCATTGATGCATTAACAAAGAGAAAAAGTCAAGACATTTTTTAGCTGCAAAAGAAAAGGCTGAGGAATGTATTCTAAAACATAATATAGATAAGTGATATCCTCCTAAGAACAGAACCTACAGAACACTGCATCATGGCAACTTCAAAGACAAAGATGATTTAAAGCTGCAGTTTGTAATGTTTTATAAAGTAAATTATTATTATTGTAAATTCTCAAATCTTGGCCTTTTTTTCAGCTGCAGGAAGAACTTAGCATAAAACAGGCCTATGTTACAGATAGAGGCTGTATCTGAAATATCTCCCTATTCACTATACAGAGCATGATATAGTAAATATATAGTGCACTATAGGGTGAATATGCCATTTTGTAGTGGTGTCCAAATTCTGAGTGAGCATTAGTATACACTCTACAGTGTATTCACGTATTAACTGCTGGCCGAAACAACGTCATCTTGTTGGACTGGCTCAGGATCAAGTAGTACTGAAACCGA
>JAOWBC010000318.1:23105503-23128225 GCA_028566105.1 Hypoplectrus providencianus | reverse complement strand
GTGATTTGAATGATTTGATTCAGGTGTGCCTCTGCTTGGCTGGGACAAAAACCTGCAGCCACACCGGCCCTTTCATGAATCAGTTTGACACCCCTGATCTACATGTAGTGTAACCAACAAATGTCAAGAAGAACTAGAAATTTTGGCAGAAATTTTGACGGTGACAAAAATTTTGCAAAACAGCCGCATCTTTAACTTTGCAACAAGTTGTCATACTGCTGGGTTTCCTGTTAAGACACAGTTAGGCTACCTCTCAGGCTTATTCTCCTTTACTAGTCACTGCTTCAGTATGAGAACTTGTTCCTTTAATACTTGTTGCTCAAGTACAACAGATCATCACCGACTCTTGCTTTGAGTTAGTGGCTTCTAGTACAAAATTCTTTGCTTCAATGTACTTTTTTTCAAAATAATAATAATTAGAACAAAACTAGGTCCATCATGAGATTTCTGTTAACGTACAGATTCCATTCAGCAAGCCTCGTCCCCCACAGAGAAAAAAACAAAACAATATCTCACCATTGATTTTGTATGAATGGAGACTCGGTCTGTCAGCAATAGAAAAATGTCTAAAAAAATGCTGTGGTGAAAACAGATTGGGATGATTTTTAACTTGAGATCCTACAGAGCATCATCCGATATGGAATTACAGCATATTTTGGCAACTTAAAATTTGCCCACTGAAAAACAAGCTTGCCAACATGCACAGAACAGCCATGGAAATCATAGGGAGGAGGGAACATGAGTCTATAAAGAGCTTGTATGAGGCGACAGTTATAATACAATGCAGGGGTGTACCGTTAGCTCACACTGGTAGAGCGTTTACCACCACCAACGCTGAGTCCCTGCCGCGGCGGACCTGGTTCGAATCCTGGCCCAAGGACTCTTAGCCACATATCTTTCTCTCTGTCAGACTCCCAACACCCCCTTTTCCCTTAATACAAAATCCTGACATCAGGAAGAAGACTCTGTACCAAAGTGTAAATCCAATCACCTAAAATGATCATTTGTGCAATACATCCATTACACTTCTGAATAGTGTGCAATGGAGTAATGTGCAATAAACATAGCATTTTTTCCTCTTGTAACGTATTCAGGGCATGACAGTGACGAGCCTAATGTCTACTTACATTTTTCAAAAACCTTGTTGCAATATAAGGTATGACAGAAACTATTTTCTGAGTTATGTAGAATGCTTTAACTAAACAACAAAATGTTGTTAACAGAATAATAAAGTTGGAAATAAGGATTGCATACTTTTTAAGACTGAAACTTAAGGAAGAATACAGAAAAAGGGTATCTAAGGTACTGGTAACTTAATCAATATAAGGATATGGAATACATTCCAGGGATGTTAACAAGTAAAGGTAAAGTGAGTTCTCATGGCCTGTGTTTAGTCTGTTTAAATCTTGTTGTATTCCTAAATTATCATCAGGTTAAGTCATCTAAAGTGACCTTGAACATAAATAATAGAGCCGAACCAATATATCAGATGTATGTATATGTGTATGTATACATAATGAAGAATTCAAAGCTAGCGGTGATTTAGAAATGGTATGTATTGTATCAGAGTGAATGCTGGATGCACTGGGTATGATTGAAAGCTCGGCCAGAAGTCTGTATGTGGGCCTGGAGTTTGGATTGTTTATTCTTGTATTTCCAAGAATGAGCATGAACTTTGATGCTTAACCTGTGAACTACCCATCCTAAACTTCAAATCAAAATGTACCCAAACAACCAATACCATACATCAGAATGATTAACAAGGAAAGCTATAAAAAAAAGCTGTGGATTTTTTCTTCATCCTTTGGTTGCATAATGTATTTAAAGATGCTTAGTGAAACAAGTAAGATGTCAATAACGCAGTTAGGTACACAAGCTGTTTTCCAAGCTTCCTCCTCCTCTACAATAAAATGCAGCTTCCAGATGCATACAAACAAATTCAGAGGGCTGGAATAATGACCAGGGCAATGGAAGAACATCGCAGATTTGGCCTTGAACATAGTTATTCCCCCATAGCTGCAGTTATGACTCTCCATTGGTGTTGTAATGCCTGGATTACCTCCAGTGGGCCATGGTCCCAGCCCTCCCCTCCACAGGACTACCATCTGTGCCACTCAGCAAATCCCAAGGTCCGGTACTCATTCTCTGAGGCTGCTCTTCATTACATCATCTCATCACGCTCACTCACACTCTCCGCATGATTGTGGGTGATCCACACTCACGCACATTTGTAGTTCTGTTTGCAGCCGTACTCTCCCAGACAGCTCAAAGGCAATAAATAAGTGCTTAATGGCTGCATTTAACAGTTGGAGAGGCAACACAGAGCTTTTATATTGTATTTGGCAGACAAGGTCAAAACCTAGTATTTTGTTGACCACATGTGGTCAATGCGATTTTGTATCCTTTTTGTCCCAGTACAACAACAAAGCAATAACGTGTTTAATGTTATAATGAACCTCTCGTCCTTTTATTGCGTGTCACGTGGAGTAAAAAGGATTCCATTCTATTAAATGTGTCAATCCAAAGAGAGGGTGTGAGACAGAGACGCCCAGCGGTTGGCCAAAAATACACACATCACATCAGCCTTTCTAAAGAGCATTTAGCTGGCCCAACTTCCTGGATGTGGAGCTCTCTAAAGAGTAAACAGCAAATTCTTCCAGCCCTTCCTGACTCATGCTGTTGCATTGAATGCATCTCAAGAATTGCTATGGAGCCATGGTTATAACTGGAAATCCAAATAACAAGGTTTTCAGGAGTGTGTATGGGCATGCCATCACATTTTATCTGGTATTTAATATTAAACTTAAAATACTAAGAAAATGAGCATAGGCCCTTAACATAAATCTAAGCACATATTTGATAATTAAAGATACCGTTTCTTCTCCAACTAATTTAGTAAAAAGATTAGACAAGTCACAATCTGTCCAACCCAACTGAATATTTCCTCTGTCGAGCAATTAGTAGTTCTGACCAAACAGTCCTGTGATTTTGTCTGTTGAATATTACTGTGTTGTATCATTAGGTCGGTAGTAGCGGTCTGAAGGGACTTGGCTAAGGGACTGGAGAATAGGAGGGTTCAAATCCACCACAGACCAGGAACTAAGGAATGCCCTCCTGGGTGTTGCTATTGTTGCACACTTGAGCAAGCAACAAAAGTGTCTTCCCCATCAAAACAATAATGCATGTCTATAGATAAAAAGGCTGTATAAGTTCCATCTGTTGCTCCTTTATAAATCTGGTCATTGACCTCACTGAAACAAGGACCTCTGTACACACGTTACTGTTGAGTTTTGCTTTCTCTCTCATTAATAGTTCCTACTTTAATACTTCCTCTATTCTTGTTTCTTTCTCTTCTTTCACTTCTAATATCCTTTACATGTGACTGTTAAATAGGTCTCTGTGTTTCGAAACATTTGTTCAGGGTAGGAAGTCCTAAAAAAGACAAGAAGTTTTGGAGGAACTAAAAGCCAACAATTTGTCTTGAGAATAAACAGTATATGACAAAAAGCAAATCTAAAGATCAAGTTTTCTAAAGCATCTCGCAGTCTTCATGAACCACAATATGTCACAGTTTAACATGAAAAGCTTTGCCAATTTTTTACTGGACACAATACTGATCCAATAACTGTATTTATTAGCAATTATAACAATAAAGTTCTTGTCACGTTGGCAAAAAGTGAAATACATGGTTGGAGTTAAGGTCACAAAAACAAATTCTCAGGTCTGGGTGAATGTTACCTTTCAATTGGAACTTATAGGCTGCTGTGGACAAAGGTTCTTAAAATAAGGAAAAAAATATTACTTTTTCCATAACATCTAAGCAAACTTGTGAGCCTAGGAGGAATGTTGTAATACAGTCTCCAGAACAGAGACTCATTAGGCCTTGTGGTGAGATTGTTTTGTCAAGAAAGATTCCATTACCAAGGTCAATATCCTCATAAATGTGAATCAATTTCAAGTGAATCCAAGAGCACTGTTGTTGGCAAAATGCTTTGTGTCTCAACGGCATACCAATTGTAAATGTGCACAGTATTGTCACTGTTGAAGATGTAAAAAGAAAACAAATATAATTGAAGTTTAAAACTACACGTTATTGCCACAATGAAGACAGTTCTAAAATATAAACAAAGGAGTTAAAAAAAAATTGTTTTATTAATTAATATTACAGTGGACAAAAAATTTTCCCAAATTTTTGCTTTAAGTCCATTTAGAATTCCTCTAAAGATTCAGCCTTCTTTCTTTGGAATGAACGACCAGTGGAGTAAAGAGTTAAATGAGCCATGATATTATTGAATCTAATTTGTAAAAAAAATAGAAGCACTTGAAGCCCATTGTACCAATGAACACACTTTAAACTGTTTGTTTCAGAGTGATGCACTATTTGTGACCCCTAGCTCCTTTACCTCATTCTATCAGAAGGTAAAATGCTATTACTTTATTCATATATGTGTAACTACCAGCAGTATGGTTTTAGGAACAATTGTTACCAATGTATCTATTTTGATTGCCTTTAACCCACATAAAAACATGAGATATTGTAGTAATAGGACATTTATGAATCAATTTTTACACATCTTCTCTCTAATCAAAAATATTTTTTCTGTTGTATGCTTACATGTAAAGTCGATTTTTTTTTTTGTTTTATTTTGCAAAAAATTAGTATGCACTATTGGATTGTGACATATGCAGGCTGTATCCCTTATGGTTTTGATGCTTATCTGTCACTTTTTTCTATGGCATAGTTTAGACAGTTGTTTCAGCAGCTCCAGTAGGCCTAAGTGTGTTTTGAAAAGAGTTTCTTCAGCCCCAAGTTGTCTGTTGGTGTCACTTGACCAAAGCATGTGTGTTTGCGTGAGCCTACCTGATTTTGTAGTTGGGTAAGGTGTGTTTCTTTTTGATGACCCGTTTCAGCTGGTTCACTATGATGGAGGTGAGCTGAGGCAGCGGCCTTCCCTCAAACTGTGACTTCACCTCAAAATCCACCAGCGGGTCCTCGAGGAACGAGAAGGACCAATGGGAAAAGGGCATGCGCGTGAACTGCAGCCTCAACCTACCCACCACGCGCCTCATCTTAACGAACAGGTAGGCAGACTTCCCAAACACAAGCTCGACGTCGATGGCCAGGTGAAACCCGCCACTGTATTCGATGTCCACCTCAAAGTTGAGTTCCTCGGGCATGCCGTCCTCGTTCAGATGCACCGGCTTCATAAGTTTGGCCGTTTTGAAAACCGGGAGAGAATTGCCCAAGGAAATATCCCTGAGACTGAGTCCCTCCAGGAGCCGACCTGCTGTCTTGGTCTGCAGTAGCTCCTCAAACTCCACCTTGATCTTTTTGGTGAGCCAGTGTCTAACGACAGGGGTGTCTCGGAGCTCTCTAAATAGGAACAAAAATATAGCATTGAGGAAATTGCACGTTTCGGATTTGGCTGTATCAACGCTCTCGCTTTGAGAAGGCGGTGGCGGCTGTTGTTTGGGGCTGCCGCTGGTGACAGCCGCTTCCTGCTGCCTTGTTGAGACGGCCTCTGGCTGTTTAGATGCAGCAGATGCTGTGCTGTCCTGCTGCTGCTGGCCTGGTTCGGCATGTTGGGTATTAAAGTAATCCTTCAATGCGTTATCAGGCACTACTTTGACATACTGCACTGTCCTGCCTATGGGCTCGGGGCTTCTCCGGTATATTAGCAAAAACTGTATTATCAACGTAACGACTGCACCGGAGAACGCGGAAATCAATATTAAGTAAATCATTTCGAGCAGCTGCCGTCTGCAACACAAAGTGCTTTCATAATCCAACGTTTAGCCGCGTTAACAAAGCAAGTTCCACCTGGTCGCTCTTAAAGCTGCCATATCATCTGCTTCTTTCCTGAGCTTCGGGCTCTTCACCTGATTGGACAAACGGATTGCGTCGCTGTGCGTAATGACGGAGGCTGAATGGGTTTCTTTTGATGCGTTCAGGGAATGTCGGATTGACCCACAGTTAACCAGGCAAATCTGTTTAAATTGACCTTATCCTACAGTATGTGTCATTAGACGTATACAACTTGAAAGTAGGAAGTGTGTGTCCGTAAGCGACTTATATTGCAGCATCCTCGAACTCATTATTTTCATGTTAAAATACCGTATCTCTTTATTGGTATCACATTTTTAACAAAAAACATTTCTCTTTATAACCACATAATTACATCAGGAAACACCCTGGTTATTCTACAATACTGTTATATGAAATATAAACCTATATCATTTAAAAAAAAAACTACAAAAACATCCAGTTGTTAAAAAAAATCCATATTTTTTATAACTGAAACGATGCAAGTCAATGCTTTATCAATAGTCACTGTATTCTATCTTGACTTAAACAGTGTAAAATGGTAAGAAATACATACACACCTCTATGATACCTTATTTTGCAGATTTTATTGCTTCACCAAAACATGTCATTTCATATCAATCCAATTGTTTTATTTACTTGTTTTTGACTCATTATCAAAAATCACAAATTTACCTTACAGAGGTTTTTCATGTGTACAGCAGTTGGATTTTACAAGTCTTTTATGAATACAAATAACAATATTTTCCATGTAAACATCCTGTAAAGCAAAGGTCTCATTAGCTATTACGTATTTATTTGTGTTACTATATGCTGATCTAAACATTCCTGTGTCAGTTGACACCCTGTTTGAGCAAAGCAACACTTCTGTGTCAGGAGACACTAACCACTATGGAAATTAGTTAGTTTTAGCTTTTGTTATCTCAACGGAAAATTTCATTTCTTCCAATCTAATTTTTACATATACTTATTCATTCTATGACAGAAGGAAATCTTCCAGGGGAGTATGGAAAATATCATATAGATTAATATTATTCATCAGATCAAGGAAGTGCACACAAAAATTCTACACAGTGTACATGCAGCCAACTTATACTGTTCTATATACTTAAAATGCATTTTTAATTAATTTGATTCTATGAATGTATACATTCAATTTCTTGCTAGATTCTAATCGTGGATTTCATATTCTGTAAAACTAAACAGATTGTAAGTATTGGCCCCATATGTACATATATAGGGTGTGTGTGTGTGTGTGTGTGTGTGTGTGTGTTTGTGTTTGTGTTTGTGTTTTTGTGTGTGTGTGTGTGTGTGTGTGTGTGTGTGTGTGTGTGTGTGTCTACTGATTCTATATGGTTAACTAGAAAAATGTATTAATTAATTGGTAAGTTAAACAGTATTAAAACTTTTCTAAAACTTGCAAAACTATTTTCTTATTCAGATGTATCTTCTTTTGAGCACATTGTTTGAAATGCTTGTATATTTGATAATTGTATTCAATAAAGGTTTTAAAAAAAAAACTTGTGTGAAGCACAAGAAATTTTAACCTAAGAATCAACAGGTTTTGGTAGTAATCACATACACAATTCTTTAAATGGATTTGCAAATATTTAAAGAGGAAAGTCTTTTAGGAATAAAGTCGTTCATGTCATACTTAAAACTCTGTATCACTTGCTTCTGCCTCCTTTTACATTATGTCACATTTTCCTAGAAGTCGTTAAGAACTTTGGCCACTAGAGGGCGTCACGAATATATAGGAAAATCACGAAAATATAGAAACCAAGCTATTTTACACCAAGCATGGATTTTGTCCGAAAAAAATATTTGGGAGACAGTCGTTTACTCTCAGCAGTAGAAATCATTTGCTCTAGTTGATACCATACCTTTTTAATTTCTGCTAAAAACCACAAGAGCTTTAGACCGGCAGACAATATTTTGGTTTCAAAGCACTTTCATTTTTCCTTAATTGAGATTAAGCATATCGCATTTGTACTTCAAAAAACACAAGATGTAATAAAACCTACATGATCTGTTTGCTGTCGACAAGAGGAGGGAGCAGGGTGCAGCACAGGGGACCATGGTAGTAATACTTCCTATCATGTGCTACATATTTGTAGTAAACCTGTCCGGCTTAGTGTGTTCAGCAACTGTTAAAAAGTTCTCAGCTGGTGGCACCACACAGTCCCTGTAATGTTCGCTACATCTTACGGATCTTCGATTGTTATAGTAATGTAATAATACAAAAATACCGTTTTTACATCATAAGAATTAGAATATATAGAAGTATGAACTTATTTATGACTGAAATAACTGCGTCATTGTTTGTCAATGTTTCCTTTCATTTGATAACTAATAAACTAATGTACAATATTTCTTACTCTAACTCACTAAGAAAAAGAAACATTTAAGGGAAACAATCATTTTTGCAGTATTTCTTTTTTGCAGCTATTTTCTCTCACTGGACAAAGTCGAGGAATGACCAAAGTCTTTCCATCCCGTGTTTGTCAGAACACATCTGTGTCGTTCACAGTGCTGTGGTGAGAGCTACCTGCTATTGTGCCGAAACGTTGAAAGCTGCACCAGCAACCGCAAGTACGTCCCCTGCTATTTTTCGTTGACAAGTAATCGCCTCTTTTAACTGACGTACGAAATAGATGTGTTTGAGTTTGCGGGGGGACCTTGAAGGCAGCATTGATCCTAGCACCTTTTCATCATGAGGTGTATCATTTGTGTGAGCTGCCGCCGCTGGGCTGGTGTCGGAGCTTCCTCTTAGCTCAGAGTAAAGGATTACTACTTGTTTTTTAATCTTTTACCTTTGTATTGAGAGTTAATATTGCATCCCGATACATTTCCCTGCATGGGGGACGTCGCAGATCCAAAAATGAACAGTTTGAGTGCCTTCAAGGAACCATTTGGTAAGTAAAATATTCAAACCGTTTCCTAAACTACGTCCATATTTCGTAATTTACCTTCTACACTTTAAGTGTTTTATTTAACCTTCACTCGTTTACACCATCTTAGTTGTTAGCTATACATTCATTATACACACTAATTATATTTATGTGTTATAACAATACAAATCGCCTATTTCAATTTTCAAATATTTGATTTCGTTAGCTTTCAGGCATAGTTGCAGTAACGCTTTTAGTTGTTAATATTAGTGCTGTGTAGTTTGGGGGTGGGGGGTCAAATGTTTCCTGATTAGTCTTGGTTGAATCACCGTTCAAGAAAGTTTCCACTATTTAAAAATTCCCTTTTTAATAATAGAAAATCCGTTAGCTTATGCCATTGGTATTTGTCGCACAGTAAACCTTTCTTTTAGATATGCAGAGGGCTTAGTGACTCTTGCTGTCATCTTAAAAAATAAAAAATTTTTTTTTTTTTTTTTTTTTTTTTTTTAAAGTAATTTCTTAAACCACCAAACAGTCCCCTTACACACATTAGCGTTGTACTGATGATGTGCGTGGAAATCCTACACCCTCTCAGTTCCCTTTCTTTGTCTACAACAATCAAGATATTAATCCCCCTTTTTAAATGACACACTGTATGTATGTGATCACTGAATGTAAAATGTTCCTTATGTCATGGAGAGGAAATAAAATGACATTTATGTAAGCCATGAAGTTAGCATCACCTTGAGGTATATTGAGAACTTTTGTGTCATTGAAAAAAATAAGCTCTGCGATAAACACACATTTTAGAAGCATATGTGTTTTATTCAGCAGGATAATCTTCAAATATGAACGCCACTTTTATTATATTTGAAGTGTTTTCTGCAGCCAGCAGAAATTAAAAAGCTAACATCATGCTATAGCAAGCTACACCACAGTCACATGACTTCTGCATCACTATAACTGTGCTTCAGGCTGTCCCTAACAGGCTAACCAGCGCAGTAGCCTAATAAATTGTTTATTAACATAATCTACAATGTAAAAGACTTTTCCAGAGAACTGAGATACAGTCCCATCCATGTCTGACGTGATGCCGTTTAATATCTCCAACAATCAGTGTAGTCTCATTAAGCCACTTTTTAGAAACCTAATTTTTACGGACATGTTGAAACTTCAGACAAGTTCAGGGTACTTACTTACAACATACATACATACATATATAAAACGAAACACAAACATCTCTTCAGCTTGTATTAACCACAGAACTTACATCTAACCAAAGAAACGTCCTCATTTAGTTTGAATAGTTAGACCCCAAGGTGCTAACATGCTAACTCATTTCTTGGTTAAAGATCTCAGAGGACCTGACTCCCGGGCCTCAATGGGAGCATATCCAGAATTTGTGCTTATTAATTTCTTACAGCTGGTCAGAGCAGCAAACTGCTACTCCTCTGGCTCTAACATGTCCTGTTGTTCTTGATGAGATGCATGTTTTTCTGCAGTAAAATAGCGATGACTTATACAGCTGGAGAACTTCTTCTGTTTGTTGATGATTTTGTTCCATAATTATCATCATGTACATGTCAAACGATGGACTTTCCTGCTGTCTAACATAAGAAGCAAAAGTTCTAGTCATGTTTTATTATTTCTTTATTTACATATCATCTACTATCACTTCCTCAAATAACTTTTTCCTGCCTCCCCAAACCACATTCAAACATTTTTTTGTTTGTCTGCTATCCTATATGACCCAAATATTGACTTAATTAAACTGGAGATTCAGGATGGTTCTGTTTTTTCTGTTTCTTATTGTATGAAAAAGGTATTTCATCATCAGTGATATTATTATTACCAAGTAACACAGATTGAACACAGTGGCAAAGTTCAAGTTAGATAACATAATCATGCATTTGGAAAATGTGGTTGTAACTGTGACAGTTGTCCCTTTGAGCCAATCAGAAGTCACTGTAATTTTTGTCTTTTGACCTCCCCAGCAGAGTGGCTGAAAAATATGAACCTGACATAGCTTTGTGCCTGCAGGTCTTATTCAATAAATATTGTTTTGTTATATTGTTACTGGCACCAATTGTGATACGCATTTGGTTTAAAGTATGTTTGTAGGTGTCTTTAAAAGGTATTTTCACCCAAATTTTCAAAAATAGTTGTGGATGTATTATTTGAGGCTTTCGGAGATGTCTGTCTCCACCCAAGTGGAGGTCAACATAAACTGATGTTGTTGAGATCAAAATAAAGGCTAAGTTCATTGCCCGGCAGCAGAATAAATGGTGGAATTTTATGTTTCTGCAAACCATAGATACATTGAATTGTAACATTTCTGAACACTATAATTTCGATTAAGGTTAGATAAGAAAAGGTCCAGGCTTATGCCATCCAAGGAAAGTAGGGCGGTAGTAGCTGGTAGGGGGAGCAGGGAAGGGTCTATTCGCCCCCTCGCCTGAATTGATGTGTTGGTGGCTTGTGTTAATGTAGCAGCAGATGGTCTGTATTCAAGTGAGTGGTATAGTTAAATCTTTTACATTACTTGACTAACAACTCTTTAGTCAATGTAATGCTGGCACCCTTCAATTCTGCAACCTCCACTAAGTCTAAGTGTTGACGCATCACCTTAAGGCCAAGATACCAACTATACCTTTTCATGGGCACAGACACTACAGGCCATTAAACTGTTTAAAAGTAGTTAAAAAGGGGTCAGAGTCATAGGTTTATACCTTTCTTCGGCTTATCAGGGAGACACATATAATTATGACTTGGTGATATGCCATTAAATGAGGAATATAAACATTATTCCATCAGCCTTATCATGTCCAGCTCATGATTACACAGTAAAATACACACTTCCAACATACTATCAGCTATGTTAGACTTATTTCCGAAAGTTTGTACAAGGTGTGTGTGTGTGTATGACTGCTCTCAACCCAGTTTTCCCTGTGGCCTGGGTCAGGTATTGGCATGCCATTCCCACACTCCTGATAAAGGAATGAGCCCCTTACACAGGCTACTTAAAAACTGTGCTTCGCCCAGTCTAAGACATGGGTGGTCAAAACAAAGAAAAGCTACGTTCACCTGTGTGGAGTTACGGCTCTTAGTAATGTGTTATGATGTGGTTTATATTTCATCTCTTGAACTTTATCCAGAGCCTGCAGTTACATGTCCCTGCATTCCCAGAGAGGGAGAAACAATGCCGAACTGATCCGGGGTTTGACTTACACTTGATAATTGGGTAAACGCTGCAAGTCCTCATTCCTTTTCCAGTGCATTAAAGGGGAATACCACCTAGAGCAGCAGTATTAGCTTCTGAGCTGGTAGTTTTGCATTTTGAGTGCATTTACTTGAAACGACCAAAATACAGACTAAAATCTAGAGTAATGCATGATGTCACTAAGAACATGATACTATTTTAATTTTCCACCTACCATTACTTGACTGAAAAATGTGTTTGAAATGGCCACTTGGTTGAGATGTGTTTGAGTTTGCGGCCACAAACTGCATGACTAGAGTTGCCATCGTCCCTTTAAATATAGAATTCTCCCGTATTTAAAAACAAAAGCACCCGTCCGGTATTGGGCTGAAAAGGGACACATTGTGTCCTGTATTACTGTGAGAGTCAAAACATAGTCAGAAAATTGCTATTGGAAAATTAATTACAGGGCACTTCATATGAAAATTTACAGTAAACTTGTTCCCAGGTCCTGTCCTGCTCTGTGACCAATGAGCTGACGGAATAAAGAATACTTTCATCCCATTGGTCAATGTGCTGTTGCAATGGAGAAGACAGCAGAAGACAACAAGCTTTCTATTTATTGTATTTTATATTAATTTACACAGTTTTAAGTTAAACAGGACAGGTTTCTGTTTAAGGAAAACTTACCTTATTCAGTTATTTTTTGTTTTTTTGTAATAAAGTGGATTACTGGGTAATTATTTGTTTTCCATGAATTCTGGTCACTCAAAAATATGCATTTAATTCTATTCAGGTTCGAGTCAAATAGTTCCGTTCAATCGGTCGGCCGGCCCTGCCAGTGAGGCGTCGCTTATTTAATTTTCAGGGAGCTTGCAACCCTGTGCATGACACTTTATTTCCTGTCAAGTATTGGAGGCTAAGATAACATTACTCTGTACTGGACAACAAGTAAACTAGCAAGCAGTCTGAAAAATGGATGTACATTACAGCACATGCAAGTGCAGGATTGCATTAATTTAGTCATGTTGCCCCTAAATTAGGCACGTCGCTGTTTAATTATTTGTTTTAACTCTGTAGCTGTGAGTGCAGCTGTTGGCTCCACAGAACAAGCATTTGTCCACGCTGTTGCCAAGGTGACAAGTGAGCAAGTTTTGCTTGCGGTCAGGCTGCCTGGTTAGAGAATGGCTAGCTAAAGCACACTGCGCCAAGCTAGCCTCCACTTCTTTTCACAGTGCACTTATTTACTAAGAGTTATGGTAAGAATATGTAACAACCGCCTTCAAAATAAAAGCAATGTTACAATAAGAATTTAAAGGTCCACTGGCACTGTGTGTGTGTGTGTGTGTGTGTGTGTGTGTGTGTGTGTGTGAGATCAACAAAATATGAATTGCCAATTGTTATGACATTGTTTAATACTTAATTTTTTTTCTTGCAAATGAAAAGTCAAATTTCTGTTTTCAGCTTCTCAAATGTAATAATTTGTGCTATTATTTTTCTTATGTCATTGGAGAGTGAGTGCCTTTGTGTTTTGAACTGGTTCAGACCAAACAAAACATTTAAAGACCTCACTTTAGTCTGTGACATTCAAGTTGGCATTTGTCACAATTGCCAATATTTAATGACAAAAGAAACAATTAATTGAGAAAAGAGGGCCCCACGGTGGCGTAGCGGTTAGCACTCATGCCTTACAGCAAGAGTGCTTGGGGCCAGGGATTGCGAGTTCAGCAATTCTGTATGGAGTTTGCAGGTTCCCCCCTGGGTGCGTGGGTTTACTCCGGTTTACTCCCACAGTCCAAAAACCTGCACATTAGGTGAATTGGCAACTCTAAATTGACCGTAGGTGTGAATGTGCGCGTGAATGTGTTTGTCAGCCCTGCGATAGGCTGGCCACCTGTCCTGGGTGTACCCCGCCTCTGGCCCGATGCCAGCTGAGATAGGCACAGCCTCCCCACGACCCGGGATTACCTGGATGAAGCGGTTCAGACAATGAATTAATAATTGAGAAAAGAAAAATAATTTTATTAATAATAACAATATATTTCATTTCCAGGCCGTAAAGTTTTAATCTGTGCCTCTATGTCTCTATCTACCAATAATTACAATAACTGAGCTCAATTTTAAAGTCAGCATAGCCTCTCAGGTAATCTGGGCCCTAGGCATTAAATCCAGCATTTCACATGAATTAAAGTCACATGTCACAGTTTACATCCACCGCCAACCTTAAGTGCCAGAAGCAGCATGACCTCCTGTAGTGTATTAAAAAATAATGATGTAGTGTCCCCAACATTAGACCAGAGTTGTTGTGTTATTGTACATATGCAGTTACTGTTTACATCTTATCTTTCCCTAATTGTAGTCATACAATAGTTGCTATGGGCGGATATCTTAGCAATAAAACATTAGAGGTGCTGCAAGTAGACGTGATTTGGGTTTCACAGAATTTTCCACTATCATAATTGTTGTTTAGATAAGGATTGGCCTGGCTTTTATCTGCATGACAATTTGAATTCACATATTGCTCACAGATGATGACACTTTGTGGTAACATATATAAACAGCAGTAACAGACCAAGGACAGATCTTTAAAGCACTCAATGGAGTGTTTTTTTTTACATCTTTATAAATCTAAGTAATGACAAATGAGACAAAAAAGAAACCCAATTTGTACTTTATCATTTAAATGGGCATTTATCAGTGCTTATCATTTCATAACTATAGGCAAGTAGGGCTTAATGAACCCTTTAGGTTTTCCAGCCCATTAAATGGGTGCTTTTTTCATTGCACTCTCAGTTTTGTACAATTTTTTATTAAAAAAAACTCCTCCTCTGAGGTCAGGACTAGAAATTTCCCTCTTAAAAGATAGTTTTGAAAGTAAAGTAAATGCACTTAAATGCCAAAAGTGAGGTTATTCTTGGGACAAAGTTAATACCGTAAGTGACGTATTTACAATGGTGACTTAACAAACGTGACGACAAGTGTGACGCTTCAAGTAACACTGATGGCTTTTGGTTGCACACAAATTCAGGGTTTGTCAGGTGAAAGCCGTGGGTTTGAACCACCCACCACAGCTCCCGTCTGCCGCCAGTGCAACTTTCCATGCTCTATGATGTCTTTCCTTATTGAACCCTCTGCTCATTTAGAACTACATCAGTCACTATAAGCTACCAAACTAAATACATTACTATAGCAACCTACTCAATGAGCTGATTTATACCTGCTGTCCCAACTGGAAGGTAAAGAAAGCCATACAACAAGGTCAGACGAGAAAAAGCAACCCTTTTTAGTTTTTCTAGTCAATTAGAATATGGTTACAAAACTATGGAAGACTAATCAGGTCTAGAAGTATAACAAACAGAAAATTAATTTACATACTAGTGGAGTTTGAGCTTTACATTTAAAGCAGTTTTGGAACAATTCCTGGCTCTGAAACTGGTCTGAAATGGTGTGTGTGTTGGAAATGGGTCTTCGGTGTTGTCAATTTGTTGATAATTGGCTGAAATGGAAAAGTCATTTTATGGTGGGTCTTGTAAATTGACCATATCTGGCATTAACCCTTGCAGCGTGGTAATTGTGAAAGCAAAATGCAGTAAAGAGGGTGGAAAGAAGTACTTTATCAGGGTAAAGCAACTATGGTAATGCCTGTCACGTGTTCAGCATCAGTCAGACATAAATTATTGATTGTACACTCAAACATCCGGTAATCATTACTTTCTAGAAATAAAGGGACTGGAAGAACCATTTGGGCAAAATTCAACATGTCCTTTCCTTGCAGTCTTGTGTGGGCAGGTTTACTGTGCTGTGGTGATGGGGATTCACCTTTAATTTCCCCTCTAAGAGATGACACTGGATGTCTTCCTGTGCTCTCTGCTGTTTAAAGAAAGACCGAAAGCATTAATCCCACAATGAGAAATCCACTGTTAGTGTCCGATAAGACAGCTCGAGCAGTTGATGAAATCATGTACAGACGTAGAGGTACTTGGCAGCCAGGAAATGCACAACCATATGCTTGAAAACACCAATTTTGTACGTTAGCAGACTGATTAAGAAGAATTATAATATTTTCTTCAAATTACGTTTCTTTTTGTGTGCATAAATTAAAATGTTTAGCTTTTAATTATGGTGGCTCTACATTACTTAGGTATAACAAAGGCCATTTCTCATTGCAGGTTATTGGACCTTCATGCAGCATGGTATTAAGTTTTATCACATGAACTCATGCATTTCCTAAGACGCATTTTTGTTTTTGGATTGAGCCAGTATAAAGTTCTCTTATGTTTTAAAACTGACATAATAATTCCACAATTTACCTGTAAAATTTTACCCATGTAACCCTAAACCCTGTTAAGATGAACAAATTCATTCCCATATTATGCGCAGCTTTGTTTGGCGTTTAACAAAATGTTTTCCACTGGAAAACATCTAAATTCCATCACCAGCATACAGCCATATGTATGAACACAGATTTAATGAGTATATTATTGTAGATTTAACAAAAAGTAAATGTTATATGTTTTCATTTTAAATTGGGGAAATTAAATGGATTTTTTCTTTCTACATTTATTATTTCAGATTGTAGAGTAATGTTGCATTATACATATAAAAGTCTGGTATGCTAAAAGCCTAACTATGCGTCATTTAAAATGGGTCTGACCAGAGTTTTTCAGAGTCTGGTTATTCTGTGACTTACATACATGACTGCTCCCTCTTCAATGAAAACATCTTGAAAGCTACACGGAGGAAACATCCTGCTTACACCTGATCACTTAATCCTAATTATAGTTTCCAACACAAAATAAAGTTTCATCGTCACAGAGCGTAACCTAAGAAAGGCCAGACGAGTTCTTTATTTGGGGCCTTTGGATACAATGGCTGTACAGTGACGTAGACTGATAAAGACCCACATAGCCCTGTTGAGGTATTTTGAGCTGAAAAGCTGCCATTGTTTTGCTCTCCCAACTTATCTGTGAATGAGCTTGTTCGAAATATTCCTTTTCAGGGCTGAAGGCATTTCATTTAAGAGTTCACGTCGGTGCTGAACAGTATTTTCCTTGTTTCCAAGAAGCTTTCATGCTCTAAAAGCTGGGTTGCTTTTATCAAAGTGGAGGATAAAGACACACAAACCTACACTTCACACTTTCAGACTAAATGAAATGACGAGTTTAAATGAAAATAGATTTATGACATAGAGCAATCTCATGAAAAGTCTTCCTGCCCTTGAAAATTACAGTCTACCTCCTTTAAATGATCTCGACGTGTCATTACCAGCAATTTAACTACCTACATCAACATGTCCAAACTACGTCATGTTCTCATAACAGGGTATTCTTGTTGGCTATAGGATGTGGCTTTCTGTACATATTTGCAGTTGATATCATGGTGCTGTGTAGGAAGCTGATGAACAGATAAAAGCTGAAAGCAGTTTTATTTTTTTGTAACAGACAAAATCAGCTCGGAACCTGTGGAGGACACAGACACAACAAGCTTCGGGGCAGCAATTGTAAGCACCTTTAGTTATTCTTTTCTCCTCCTGTGTGTGTGTGTGTGTGTGTTCAACTGTCTCTTTGCCATGACTTGTCTTCTATCCAGTTTTCTTTGCACTGATTTGGCATTGTTTTCTGTAAGAAAAGCAGATTCTTACAGTAAACTGCTAAGAAATGTACCATAACTGAGCACACTGCGCTGTGGTTGCGAGTGCCCAGGGGCTCATTGAAGAACAGGTTGGAGCAGGCAGTTTTCTATCTTTGCACAAGACAGTCATTTTCTTCTTTTCTTTCTTCTTCCAAAGTTACACACTACACCTTGAATGTTGCCTCAGCTTTAAGAACAAGGATCTAAAATGGTTAACAGAGCAAAACAAGGTGCATTTGCTCTTGAGCTTCAGTCTTTATTTTTTCTAATATTATCTTGTCTCTCCCACAGTCCCCGGAAGCCAATTATCCAGTGCAGGTGACCGATCGTAATGGTAAATAATGGAGTCAAATAATATTGCTCACCTTTTCAAAGCATATATGCACACACTCTTTCTTGTGAAAGAAGATTTTCAAAAAGGGCAGAGTTGCAAGCAAATAAATGAGTTTCTATCTTTCTGATTTTTTTTTTGTTGTTAAGTTGCCATCTATAAAACAGATGTTTCAAAATAAAAAATCTATTAAGAGCAGCAGAGATTAAGTCCTTTGAGCCACTGGAAAAATTTTAATGTGAAGTTGTGTTTATACAGGAATACACTAGTCTTATCTAGAGAAGGCTGGATAAGACTAGAGGACTACTAATAAAGGTATTTCACTGGACAGTATAGAGATTTGTGGAGTGTGTGACATAATAAAACATGATTATTGTTTTAGCAGCCAGGTTACATACATGAAAAAAAGAAAAAAAAAGATTAATCAACAAGAAAAGGCAATTCAAATCCAAGTATTAGATTAAATAACTTGTCCTCTATCGTATGTATTCCTGCAGTGTGTTTTTTTATCTGAATACACTGATGTCAGGTATGTGTGTCTGGCAGATGTGGTGACGCTCCACCTGAGCTCCATGGCCCCCGAATGCCCCTCCTCAGACAGAATAAGACAGGTCAGTGTTACCACTTTTTGATGAATGTGGACTGCATTCAGTATGGGTGTGAATGTACCCACGACACATGGAAGATATGATTATAGTGATGCAGTTGCTCAGGTCACATGAGGTGGCCACCTGTTTCAGCGGTTTTCTATCTTTCCTTGATTCTTAAGAATTCAAGTACATAGTTAAGTGTTGTGAAACACTTAACTACTGACAGCTAGTATCATGACAAGTTACATGACCTTGAATATGTGATATACATTCTTCAGCCACTCTGTTATGTACAACTGTTCAACTGCATGTTAATACAAATATCTGATCTGCCAATCACATGGCTCCTCAATGAATTACGGCATGGTGAAGTTCAAAGAAAGTCATCAGAATGAGAAAGAAATGTTTATTTTAAGTGATTTAAGTGACTTTGGTTGTTGCTCTGAGTATTTCACAAACTGCTGATCCACTGGGATTTACAAACCCAACCACCTCTAGGATCTAAATGCAAATGAACACGTTTTCTGTTTGTTTGTTTTTAAACCGCCAGTTTTTGATAACTATGTCCTAACTTGGTTGAGACTCTGTGCACCCTGTGTGCACTTTCTAATTCTGCTGTGGATGCAACAGGATGTGGTTTTGTCCCGCTGAACAGGGGGCGCAGCTGTCAGTTTAGCTACTAACAGAGAAAGCAAAATGTTAACAGCATTTTCTGCCAAGCAGCTTTCTAAAAGACAGAGTGATTGAAAATAAACATACAGCAAAGGTTAGCAGTGGGCTAAAAAAGTTTATCCATTCCAGTCGGTCCAATGCTTACTGGCTGAATATATACTTGCCTGCAGGTGTAGTGTCTTGATTTTCTGTCTAGCCTTGATGTACTGTAGTGCACGAAGTGGCTTCTGTTCAGACATGTTTAACTTGCAGACACCAGTTGAAATGCATCATGTCTAAAGTTTGAGGACATAAACTCCAAAAGGAAGCAGTAACAAGCCACAGCCAATGTTTTTTTTTTTTAAACAAATACTGGAGAAAGCCACAGCTCAACCTTCAACTCTAGATAGTAGAGTTAACACGATGCCAACAATAAAAGCAACTTGTGTCCATATAAGTGGTGAATTTGTTTAGTTTTATTACACATTTGAGTTCTTATATATCAGCCCAAAGTGTCCAAGCGTAGCATCAATATAACACACATATATGCTATAAACACATCATATTATCAATTTGAACAATTTGGGATTTCATTTTAGTATATTGGATTATTTTATCTACATCACAATGAGAGGAAATACACATATGGTAGGTAGACACGGAAATACATAGGATTTATGGCAATCACCATGACAGAGAGGCTTTTAACTAAAATTAGCTCATACTAATTTTAGTTTAGCCTACTGTCGCTGTGTAGAGAGACAGCACAACCAGGAGGTCCGACTCCACAGACAGGCACTTTCTTGTTTCCATGAATAGCAGAATAGCATTTTTATTCAGCGGGTATCTTTGTTGTGTAAGTTTGTGTTGAGCAGTTTCTTATGTCTCCATATTGCACACATGTTTGCATTAGAGTTGAGGTATTTAAAAGAAAACATAGGATGTGTAACTTCTAGTAATAATGAGTGTTTCTCTGTGTTATAGCCAGTGCAAGATGTCGAAGAATCCACCTGGCCAACATCTTCTTCACCAGGTAAACTGCTTCTTAATTCGATAGGGAAAAATCCAACTGATTGTGATTAGGATTATTATGACTGTGACAGAGTCACAGCATCATCAGCCTTATTGAGGCAAGGGCATTTCATTTTGTGTTAGCTGTGTATAGCAACAGTAGTTTTTTGGGGGGTGGGGGAAATGTTGGGACAAAGCCAAAAACCAGAAAAAACAGAAAAATCATTTAACAAATTGCACAATTTGATATTACTCAAAGATATTAACATAGGTGACTATCAGAATGGACACAAAATTGTTCCACATGGCTTGCTGTTAAGCTGCTCCATTTCCTATATGCCCTATCAATTTGGGTGGCCATGTTTGTTCTTCTCCACTTAGGTTTGTGATTTTTTTTTACTGTGGTTAGGTGTATAAAGATATATTCTAATTCTGCTGGGCACAGAGGTGTTTAATAAAATGTGTCTTTTTAAAGGCATACTTTAAAATACCAAAGTTAGTACTTTTTTTTTTTTTTTTTTTTTTAAATAATGACATCTGCCAGCTAAGAGTGAATGCCAACAATGGTACTTGAGGAACAGCCAATCAAATTGCTGCTGGGCCATAGATAAGTGCCTTCTATTTTGTTCAGTTTTTTGCAAAACCAAAACAGTAATAACTCCATGAGGACAGTGATAAGATTTAGGAAGAAACAAGCAAATGGAAATGAGCACAATTAATGCATCATGTAAAATTAATTATGTCCTCCACTGAACACACCCATTTTTATAGCCAGCTGTCATTTTGAACTCAACTACACATTTCAAAGTTTGCGACTTCATCTTGCAAGGTTATGGCACTATCATGTTGACTTAATGTGACAAAAAGACACATACACTGTAAACTAAAGTACTCAAAGCTGCCTCTGAGCTCGTAATGCATTAATCCAGTACCACGATACCCACACCTTTTTCTGCTGTCCCACTTCAACTGTCGCGTCTGACTAGATCTCTGTGAGTTTCTCTGCTCTATTGTTATTTCACATATCTGCTTTATTTTACTGTTTCATGTATGCTTTAGGCTGCATAGGAGCTGAGAGTGCTGTGTTTAGTTACTGCAGATGAAACCCCACATTTCCTGATTGTCCTGTTTCATAATAAAAGATTTAAATTGACAGTTATAGGGACTTTTAATGTGATTAATTGTGTTTTCAGCAACTCTTTAAACCACTGGCAACAGCCACAAATCAGACCACTTTTTTAAAACCAGACAAGGGCATCATCAAACTGTTCAAAATGAGTCAAGCCAAGCCAGCACGTTTAGAAAAAGTCAATATGTGACTCAAATAACTTAATTAATTTTGAATATACTGTATTTTGTAATGTAGAAAATGTCCTGAGCTAATTCAGTCTTCCTTGTCCTTCTTTGAGCTCAGACTACCCCAAAGAACTGCAGATGATTAACAGCCCCTGTGAAAAGTGCTGCTGCCCAGCTCCCCCACCCAAGATAAGTGACCTCATGAATGACAAAGATCTCCTGGACTTACTGCGGCTCAAGCTGGATCCAAACCACTGCACCATCAAAAACTGGAAGAACTTTGCAAGTCGCTGGGGGATGAGCTACGATGAACTGACCCTGCTGGAGCACCGGACTCAGGGCTCCTTGTCCAACAGCCCCACCCAGGAGTTCCTGCTTCGCTACAACCAGAAGACGGTCACTGAGCTTACCGAACTTTGCCGCATTTACCAACGCATAGATGTGTTGCTGCTGCTGCAGGGCTGGATAGAGAAGGTCTGGCCATCACGCTGGCAAGATACTCATTAACCAGTTTGGCTCACCGTCTCTTTTCGTCTGTCAGGGATCTATTAGGGAATTCTTCTTCTTCACAGGCTTGGATACATTTTACCATTTTTTTTTAAATCAAAAGTAACTTTAGCAAGTGATTAAACAGTGTGTTTAAAGAAAGATAAAGCTATGGCAATTTTTACGACTGATTACCAGATTGGCATGTTCAACATTTTAAGCCTTGGTCACAGGATGGTTGTATGGATGGCAATAAGGTTTTGTTCATTCAATCTGTCTGTTGTTCCAACACTTTGGTCCAGACTGAAATATCTCAACAACTATTACATACATTGCCCTGAAATGTTCTGCAGACATTCGTGATTTCTACAAGTTGCATTCTGTTCACTGTTGACATTTCTTCATGTACAACCTCAAGATTGAAATTTGTAGTTTTGAGTGAAATCTCTGAACTACTGGTTGGTTGTGCAGACATCAATATCCCCCTTTGGATGAATCAAAATAATCTTGGTGATTTGTTTTTGTTTATTTGTGTGTGTGTGTGTGTGTGTGTGTGTGTGTGTGTGTGTGTGTGTGTGTGTGTGTGTGTGTGTGTGTTTCCTAAAATACCTGCAGAACAAACATCCCCAGCTTTATAACTGTACTTTAATTGGTGATTCTTGAATGTGAGCATGCTTTCATGCCAATTTATGTGGTTGAACGTAGTAAATATTATACATTGGCATTATGGCACTGTGGCACTGTCAACATATTCATGTTAGGTAGCTTAAGTTACCATTTAATTTAATGATTTTGTGCTTAATTACAGTCCC
>JAOWBC010000318.1:23088530-23099513 GCA_028566105.1 Hypoplectrus providencianus | reverse complement strand
TTGAATGTGAGCATGCTTTCATGCCAATTTATGTGGTTGAACGTAGTAAATATTATACATTGGCATTATGGCACTGTCAACATATTCATGTTAGGTAGCTTAAGTTACCATTTAATTTAATGATTTTGTGCTTAATTACAGTCCCAGAAAGCAACTCATAAGACTGCCGGCTTTAAGTCTAGTTAATGTGCATCTGATTGACTGGATAACAAACAAAGGTAATAGTAGAGTATTTATTTTTTATCAAATATTTTGTTTATTTTTGAATGCTCATACTACTGTCATATATGCCACACTAGCAGGATGTATGTGACAACTTTCATGTCACAGCCAATGCAAGTAATAAGCCAACTGGCTGTCCCTTTTACTGTTGTTTTTTTGCTGCCTTTACTAGGGTGAAGGACAAATGGAGGTGTGTAACAATAATATTACTCACAAGTATAATAATTGCTTAATAGATATGCCTTCAATTTGGATTAATCAGACATAGTTTTCTACATTAAAAAACGAAATGTTACATTTGCAAACCTGGTTTTAGTTTGCAAACTAAAACATACAAATATAAACTTACACATAGCACATAGCTGTTATTTGTCCTTTCAGGATATTTGTCAAAAAGAACAGATTTCTTTTTTTATCGAATCTCTTTTTTTTTATTGTATTTGTTTTTTCACTATGGAATAAATACGTGTTAAAGTCTGTAAAAGCTTTAGTCATTTTTAAAAAAGAATTTAGTCGCAACGTCACCCTCAAAAGCAACAGTGCTCAAAAGCAAAAGTCTCTTAAACACGTATGTGTTATATTTTATGCATTTTATTTTTGGTCCTCATTTATTGGCAAGGCTTTATATTATTACAGCTCTTCAATTTTGCAGATGTTTTCCAAAAATATTCTATGAAGAAATTATGACTGATCAAAAAATAGACAGTGTTCAGTTGGTAAATTTGTTCAACCCTTTCGGCATAATGTCTGAAATGATAAATAAATACTTTTTTGGATGTTTTAGTTTAACTTTGGCTTTTATTTCAGAGTAATTCCTATTAGCGTTGGTGTTTTTTTTCCCCCAGGGAGCTTCTTCAGAATGTATTCTACAAAAAACTAAAAAAAAAAAAATGAAGTAAACGCATTTGTTTTCATACATTCATATATTTTTAATGAAAACAAAAAAAATATAATACATTTAAAGGAAATAATTACAAGAAATAAACATAGAAGGCATTGAGTAATTTATTGAACAAATTATTATCATACATACATCCACATAATTTCCTTATCATGTTAAAATCTTATGGTAAAGAAATTTTAACAGCTCAGTGTGATCACTTTGAATACTGACAAAATTATGTCTTAAGTAATATAATGTAGTTCCAAATTACAATGTTTAGAAAAGTTAATATAAATAACAGGAATATACACATAGGTTATCAAAACACGTTTTCCAGCAGGTTACCCTATTAGACAAGAAGGATACTGCAGCTAACACTATCTGCAGACAACTAGCAGAGTGTAACTAGTTAGTAGTGTGTGTTACTAGGTCACAAACTAAGGCAAACATTGGTTAAGTTACAAGTATTTACAATGATTCTGGACTGAAACTTTACCTATGAGGGTTGGCTTTGAATCAGTCAGCAGCGGAGTCATTGACATTAAGGCCAAGCATATTTGAGAGGCTCAGTGACAGTTTGTCGTTTTCATCCGATGTTGAGATTTCAGGGGCTACTAGGCCCAGAGACTCTGGCTTTTCTACTTTGAAAGTACCTCCTCTCACGAAATCGCCCGATTCTGTCGCTGCACTGACATCCAGAGTTTGGGCTGGGAGCCCAAGATTAATATCAGTTTTCGAGTCAGTTGGTGAGACGTTAACTGAGGGTGCTTTTTCCTTTGCTATTTTTAACCTCTCTAAGATGTCAATCTTTTCTCCTGATTTTGATGTTGCATTCACAATAGGCAAGCGGATGCCTTTGCTAACAACATAATCCTTTGCCTCTGTGTCAACCTTTAATGAGTCAAATGTATCATCAATTCCTCCAATGGCATCAATGGGGGGTCTGGGTAGTCTGTGGGTCTTGAATATAGGAACATCTACCTCAGCGTTAGAAACATCAGTCTCAGTGTCAACCGCAATGTCCTCTTCATCAGTAACTGAATCAGACTTAAACCCCCATTTGAAGGGCCATCTTAGCTTAGGTTTTGGAGAACCCTTAATTTCAGCATTTGCAGTGCCTATGTTGACATTTGGTGCCTCTATTCCAGCCTCCACTGAAGGATGAACATTTGGAACTTCTACTTCAGGACTTGACAGATCGAGTTTTGGATGTTTGAAATGAGGCAAATTAGGGTCACCTAGATGTGAATCAAAATCTAGATCTGGAGTTTTCAGTGGTTTGGGCAGGTTAACATCAATATCTGGAGTCAGTGTGCTAGGTGCTTTCAGTTCAGAACTGGGCAACTTGGCGTCTATGTTTGTTTCTGACAGGCTGAGATCAGGCGCTTTAAGGTTGAGATCAGGTACCTGGAAGTCTCCTGTTGCTACATCCAAACTGGGCAGATCTAGATCTGGATGACTGAGATTTCCATCAATACTGGGGGCAGAAACATTTAAGTCTGGTTTGTCAGCATTACCATCCAGATCAGGTCCTTTTATTTTCAGCCCTGATAAATCCAGCTTTGGAAGTTTTGTTTTGGGTAGCTTGGATTTTTCAACTTCTGGAGCTTGAAGGTCTACGTCAAGACCTTTCAGGTCAGCTTTGGGTAAATTCAGGTCAAGATCTGGTGTGTCAACATCAACTTCTGTTGTAGGCAAGGACAGATCTACATTAGGTAGCTCCACGTTACCCTTAGGTAAATCAACACTTCCATCAATGTTTGGGGCTTTTAAATCAGCATCCAATTCATGACTCTTAGCTTTTGGCCCTTTGAATTTTGGGAGATTAATTTTAGGAAACCTTAGCTTACCATCAGGTGAGTCAATATTTAAGTTGTCAACATCAGCATTGATGTCTGGAGCGCTAATCTCACCCTCAATGTCTGGAGCTGAAACATCTGCCTTGAGGTCCATGTCTGGTACCTTAACATTCCCTTCAATGTCACCCTTTTGACCCTTCAGAGTGCCGAATTTGGATTTAAGCCATTTAAATTTTCCAGAAGGACCATCAACATCTGGAGCATTAATGTCTACATCAGCTTTTGGCAAGTTTAGATTTACATCTGGTGCATTTATGTCACTATCAATCTCTGGAGCTTTAAAACTCAAGTCAGGAGCTGAAACATCAGCATCTACATCTGCATCCAGACCATTAATCTTAGGACCTGAGGCTGACCACTTTGGCATTTTAAGGGTAGGCCATTTAGACTTCTTGTCTGCATTTGGTGCTTTAATGTCAGCTTTAGGTAAATTCAGGTCAGGTCCATCCAGTGATGCTTGAGTAGAGAGACCTGCGTCAGGTACTTTTACATCACCATCAAGGTCAACATCAGGGCCTTTCACCTTTGGCCCAGAAAGCCCGAACTTGGGCATTTTGAGTGATGGCATTCTTATTTTACCGGAGGGGGCATCAATGTCTGCATCTGGTGCTTTAACATCAACACTTGCTTTGGGCAAATTGAGATCGGGTGTGTTAACCTCCAAGTCAGTTTTTGGAAGAGAAAGATCAACATCTGGTGTGCTCAGATCTTCCTTGAGGTCCAAATCAGGCCCAGAACCATGAATTTTAGGTTTCTTCCACTTCCACCAGTTCTTTTTACCTGGAGCGTCAATGTCAAGATTTGGGGTCTGAAGGTCTACATTTGGGCCATTTAAATCAGCCTTGGGGAGGTTCAGTTCAGCATTTGGTGTATTTATGTCACCTTCAATCTTTGGAGTTGAGACATTGAGATCTGGTGTCTTTACATCGGCATCTATGTCTAAGTCTGCTTTGGGGCCTTGAAATTTGGGCTTCTTCCATTTAAGGTGAGGCCAGTTGATACCATGTGGAGCATCTACATTAATATCTGGGGTTTCCATGGCTATATCAGGTTCTTTAAGGTCAAGATCTGGTGTGGCCAGATCAGCTTTTGGGCCATGAATATTGGGTTTCTTCAATTTGAAACGACGCCAATTAATTGTACCAGTGTCATGTTTCGGGATGTTAACCTCCAGATCAGGGCTTTTGATGTCAGCTTTAGGGTTAACACCCAGATCCCCCTTAATCTCTGGTGTGGGCAAACTGACATCTGGTGCAGACATATCAGCATTTAATTCAGCATTTGGTCCTTTAATTCTGGGACCTTTCCATTTAAGGGGCCACTTGATTTTGCCAGAGGATGCTTGGATATCACCATTTTCTAAATTTAGGTCCTGACAATTCAGATCCACTTTTGGTCCATTCAGGTCCAAATCTGGATTTTTAAGATCTAAATTGGGGGCTGACAGATTAAGGTCTGGTGTCTCTACTTTTCCACTAACAGAAGGGAGATCTGCATCACCAGAAATATCCATTTCTGGTTTTGATGTTTTGAGTTGGGGCAGATTGAAATTTGGCATTGTGAATTTTGGGGGCTTGTATTTCAGCTTGCCTGTCTTGATTTCTGGTTTGTCAGTGTCAAATGAGGCACTAGGGGTGTTAATCTTGGGAGTTGAGACATTGACATCAGGTGTTTTGAATGTGCCATCTAGATCTCCTTTTGTATGCGGTCCAGTTAGATCTAGGGATGGTTTATCAAAACTGAGACTCGGAAGGTCTCCATTGACAGTGGGGCCACCTATTTCACCCCCCAAACCCTGTGGAGAACTTAGCTCTCCACCAAGGCCATCAAAGGAAACATCTGGCCCATTCGCTGATGCATTTAGTGACAGGTCCTTCTGCAGGTTGAGCATCTGTTGGTAATCAGTAAACAAAGCAGATTAGCATTGATAACAAAAAAAATAAAAAAATAAAAAAATATATTTTATGTCAGTTTCAGGGGCTTTTGTATTGTACTGAGAGGAACCAACCTCATGTCAGTAAAGCATGACTCCTATGAGATAAACACCATGAAAATGCCATACAGCACTCTGGTAAAATCAAACCAAATTTTGAAACAAAATGACCAGTGTTTATTTTTTTCATTTGGGTGAACCAATCCTCATGACATTTACCTTTGTTTGGTCTTCAAGATCGAATCCCAAGGAGCCAAGGCCAGCACTGGCTCCCAGCTGCTTCTTTGTCAGAACCTTCATGTTGTTATCATAAGGTTCGAGGACCTTCAGAAGGTTCAGCACTTCATTTTTATTGAGATGGTCCAGGTGTATAGTGGCTGCAACAATCTCATCTCCTAGAACAGGTAGGCACAAATCATCAAACAACTAGAATCAGCTTTTCAGAGCCAGCCTTTTTCAGCTTTTACCTAAATGCTTTATTAACAGTTACTGCAAGAGCTTTCTTAATCTGGAAAAAGGGTAATTGGTGATCTTTATTATTATTTTGCCTATCTCTTACCTGCTTGTAAGCCACTCTTCGCAGCTACTTTGTCATCTGTAATTCCAGTAATAACAACTCCTTGGTCAGAGTCGTCCAGGACCAGACTTTCAGAGAAACTTCTACTCTTGCTGTCCCCGCTCTGTTTAAAAGTGGTTTACAGGACACAAGTTAGCACCATCTTCACACGTTTGATTTAAGTTTTGAAACTCTCAAATTCAGAAGTTTGGTTTTTATACTTACCATGATTTCTTAGGTGTATTTACAACCAGACATCAAGGAATTCATGCCACAATACAAGAAACCATGGAAGCTCCGAACTACAGCAAAGTTAATCTGTAAAACACCAAAGAAAAGCAACTTTAGTTATCACGGACTGTAAAATTTAGTAAAAAAAAAATTTTCAAACCACAATGGAAATCTCAATATCATAACATAGATTATTCCATTATCAAAGCCTCAGCAAGAATACCGCCCGCAACATGGTTTTCATGCTATTTTTCAATGCCAATGTAGGTTTCGAGAGTGTTAACAATTGCAAAGATGTTTACAATGATTGTGAATTACATAAATGTTCACAAATGATGGTACATGGTCTTCGTTTGATTTTGTTTAAACTAGTTTGATGAGTAGCGCTGACAAATAAAAAAAAACATGCTTATAAGTTTGGCTGTATTAATTATTACACAAACACATATGTTCTATAGGAATTTCCAACAAATTAAAAATCTACTTTCATGTTTTTCTGGTGGGGCTATGCATTGGCAATACAATTCCCCAAGAGTTGCACAGATATAATTTAGGTTAAAAAAAATTGTATTTAAACAGTAAAACAAACAATAAATACAATCAAATTAAAGGAAATGTAGACATGAGAACAACAAAAAGCACCATTGAAAATCATAATACATGTTTGTCCTAGCTGAAAATGATTTTACAACTTATTTACATCAGCTGACTGCAGCTCTCCCTCAGAGTCAGACTCATTTACACATCGTTCTTCACCTGCTGTTTGATTTTCTGTCCCTGTCTTAAAGGGAAAAAGCGACGCCCACACACCATATCACCTCACACTTCAGGAATCCAAAGCCTCTGCCAGTTTGTTCAGGGGAATGTATGCATCTAAACCAGTTGGTTGGGATGCATTCGGACTGACTTGCCACACCACTCAGCACACATAAACAACCCTCTCTTCAACCACACCCCAGCATCTTCACAAGCAAATGCTTATGTAATTCACCTTCTGCGTAGCTGCATAAATAATACCAGATCAAGCTTAACCTTTGTAAAACTGCAATGCGCCATCAAAAAAAAAATGCAAATAAATAAGGTTTCTTTCCTCTTGGATACAAATGAACTAAAACAAGTGAAATAAATGCAAAAACAAACGTCATGGTATTAATAAGGCAACACCCATCAGTGTAAATGCAAGTCAAGACCAAATGCTGTTCCAAAAGGTAATGAAGCCATCAAACTGAGTCAACAAATCAGTAGTAATAGCTACTCAAGTAGTTATAGCTGTGCAAGGAGAGGCAACAAAGATCAACACACTGATGATCTATCAGAAGAAGACGGTTGCCATCACCACATCTCAGGATCAATGTTTTTAAGACATATGAAATAGAAAAAAAGGCAAATATAATTGTAACAAAGGTAACAAAAGACTTGGAGCAGTGTGATTAATAGGTATATCCTGAAAATAGGGTGTTAACACTAACCAACCGCAGCAGGGTGTGAGCCCGGTGACAGCAGGGTTTGGTATGTCCCTGTCAGGACAACGGCAAGTCACACAGATTACTGGTAATATTTGATATAAAATTTGATTTGAAAATATATATTCCTCATCTACAGTTTCATCCTTTTACATTTTACTCAACTTGTGAATGCCAGAAATAAGAAGACATTTCCAAATGTCTATACTTTTCAACTGGCCCAAGGCAGTCCCTTTAAAAACCTAACTTGTGTTTTTAAATATGTAAGAAGAGAAGTTTGGACATTTTTAAAACAACTTATGTTTTTTTTTTCTTTTCAAATATATGTCAAGACTGGATTAAACTTTACACTTTACCTATTTTATGAATCTTTTAACCTCAGTGGGTAGCCTTGCACCAAACATCATTTGCAGTAATCAAGCTATTTTTAGCTACATTTATCATTTTTCTTTTTAGCTCAATATAATATGAAATCTGAAGAGAGAAACACCTGTCGGTGAAAAATGCAAAATGCAAATAAATATTCCTGACGCACATAATTCCTGTTTTATTTTCAGTACTAGTTTGCCTCTTAAGAACCACTTCTGATAAATGTCCTTTCAAAATAATTCACTCTGGAAGACTCATGTCAACCAGATAGAGATCATAGACAACATATTTGATGGACTCACCGTATGCTGCTGCCACCACCTACGGAAAAGCCTAGGGAAGGATGTCTCCTCCTCAGTGTATCACTGCTGCTCTGGCAGGTATAATGGGATGGATCTGCTAGTTAAATGCCTAAAAGCAAGCCAGGAGAACAGGTTAGGCCACATCAGTACCGCCTCTGCTAGTGCCCCCTTTTCCCCTTACAACACACTCACACACACACACACACACACACACACAGACACACACTCCCACACACCTCAAATTCAAACTATGTCACAGAGAGCGACTCAAAGGCCTTGTGGCAGCCGAAACTTGACTAGAAAGTGCAAGAGAGAAGCAGAGAGACGCGCACCACTCCTTAACAGGACTAACCAGGTTTACAGAGAGAAACATGTAGCAACACTGTCTCACATACAAACACTTCACTCACAAGCCTTTTCTTAAATCTGGACTTTTGACATTTGGATGCTGTAAACAGCTTTCGTTTTATAATTCCTTGCAACTTTTGTTTTAAAATAACAGTAAATGGAATACGATTTTTAAAGATAGTGGTGTTAATTGACCTTTCTGCCGAGCTGCCAAAGGATGTTTTTGCAAAGCGGTTTTAGCCGAGTTCTGACAATTATGTTAAATTATTGATTCTCTGCATTCATAATTTGATTGAGGAATGTCATCAAAATTTTTACATCATGATAACAAACAACCTGCAGAGCTTCATGCGTGTGCAGACTTGTCCAATCATTTTGCACTCATGGGTTCACTAGCGTTTAACATTAATAACAGCCGACACGATCATCATGCTTCCTGTATTCAGCCACTGATTCTTAAACCATGCTACGAATGTAAACCCATCACTGGCAGGAGATTAGCAATAATACATAAGAAGCAAATTGTTTTTTGAAAAAGTTAATTTATTTTTGTTTTATTTTTATTTATTTATTTTTTTCAGGGCTGACTCAAAGACAACCTTCAGGCTAGAGGCAGTACGAATTCAAGGAGTAGTTTTCACTTTATGCTGCTTTATACTTCTTCACTGCTAAATTCTGGAGGCAAATATTGTACTTTTTACTTTAAATTTTACAACTTCAGTTACTACTTACTTTGTATATATCCATTAATAAAATTAAACTGATACATTCTGATAAGATATAGTTGGTTCATATAATGATCATCATTAAAAATAATACAGCCTTATGGCATTCTTCAATGAGCCCTTCCAGGGACCTTTCTGTATGATGAGACAGTTTACTTAAGTAAGAGTTTGAATGCAGGAAATCTGTGGTATTGCTAATTTCACATGTCTGTCAAAGATCTGAGTGCTTCTCCCATCACTGTCTAAACATGGCTGTTTGAAATCAGTGTCATACAAGCTCAGAGCCTAGCTAAAATGTCCTATTTTACACATTAGGATTTGGATTTCAAGGCCTTATATGGTATGGCATATTGCTTTACAGAGCCCCACCATCCACAACATGACATTTTACATTGGTCAGAAATATTACTTTTAGTTCATACCTTAAAAACTTTAAATTTGCTGATTATAGCAGCCTTTATTCAAGACAAGTGTGCTGTTGTTACATGAGGAGATCAGCTGTCCTTGGTTTAATATGAGGGGTACTGCTAAAATAAAAAAAATATACACTGATATATATTGGAGGCAAAAAAACACCTGGCAAAAATGGAATACATTATATCAGTGAAAGGAATAAAATACAATAAATACAGCGCTGAAGAACTAGATTTGCTTAATTCAAAGAGAAAGGCATTTCAGTAATATGAAAGATAATTTAGCATCAATTTTCTCCATAATAAGATACCATACCAAGTGCTGCCACGTGAGTCACCGCCCAACCCTTCCAACCATTTCATACAATGATGACTGGTTACAGGATTAATTGAGCAGGGTGTTGTCAGTGTGAGACAATATCTTAACAATGAGCAATAGAAACTCCAGACTAAATGAGAGGAGAGGAGTGAGTTAGCAGGAAGAGTCCTGCTTTATGTTAACTGACTTCTCCAGCCCAAGGACATTCCTAATTGAAAGATCCATCTCCCATAGGAGGCACAGAAACCTGATTATTCAGGGGGAGATGTGACTGCCTGATGGGAAAGGAGCTTCAAATCACAGCTACGGCTATAAGAGAAGCATCTCATCCATATAGCTTTTCACTTCCAAAGAGATGGGGGAATCACAAAAAAGAAGAATGGTCAAGTCAGAGCAGTGGAGGCCAAACTTTTTGGTCTCAGCTCTACAAACACTTTAAAAGTTTTCCAAGATAAAACCAACAGTTTCACTTAGTATCGGCAGGGTTATTTTGTCAGACAGTTTGAGTGTCCTCCATATCCACACAAGACGATAGTAATATAACTGAATATATAATCTAACTGTTTTCAGAGGCTGAATGGAACTCCTGATGAGTAAAATAACCTGTAGGTGTAACAATTGTAACAACTGGCTGTTTAAAAATGGGCGACATTAACAGGCCTCCTGTTGGATCCTGTTGGATCTCATCACTGCCAGGTGAACAGGAAGCATAGCAGCATGTTGACTCCATGTGTAGCAAAGAAGACGCTTCTGTCGGTCCCCTCTTTAGATACTGTAGTTAGATATAACTGAACACCCATCTGGGGTTGTTTTAAATTGGGACTTTTATCACTCGAAAAGCTTTCAAATGTATTTCCTTAAGAAAAAAAAAAAAATAAAAAGAACTGTTTATTTGGTAGGATATATTCTATCGACTTTTTTGTTTTGTTCTTTTGTTTGTTCTTCCATATTGGAGATTATTATGTATATGCAGGGCTCATCCTTTTACTTAGTGGAGTATCAACCCAGTAGAGCTCTGAGATCTACTGACTCAAGTCAGATAGTGGAGCACAGAGTACAAACTAGACATGGTGAAGCAGCTTTTAGCTGTTATGCTGCACTCAACTGGAATAAACTACCAGCAGAACTGAAATCAGCCCCGACTGTAAGCACTTTTAAATCCAACTTAAAAACATTTCTCTTTTCATGTGCATATGGCTGAGCTCTTAAGAGTTTTAAATTAAAAATTTTGGATTTGCACTCTTTCTTGTCCTTCTTCTTTTCTCTTTCTTTCTTTTGACTGCATTTCATTCATTCATTCATTTTCCGAACCGCTTCATCCAGGTAATCCCGGGTCACGGGGAGGCTGTGCCTATCTCAG
>JAOWBC010000318.1:23071100-23084522 GCA_028566105.1 Hypoplectrus providencianus | reverse complement strand
GAGCACCAATAAGAATGTACATACCAATGCAGTGGCACCATTTGTTATTGGTAAGGTTTGGATGACTGTCAATATATCAATAATTATTACTAATTAACATGAATTATGAAAAATGATATGACTTGATTTACTCAAAGTCACCTCTGACAAAATTTACAGGGTGGATCCTTATCTGAACATCGTCCATATCCAGTAGAAGAGAGGTAAATTGTCGTCAATTATCAATTAACTTGTTTTTCCAAACAGCATCATCAAGGACTGATGCATTTCTAAGATTTCCATGTTCTATAATTAATCCTTTTACATGTTTCTGTATAAATCCACTATGCTTGGCTGACCACCAATGTGCTGCTCCCTTAATGTCACAGTGCAATGAATTGTGGGCAGACCTACATAAAATGGCTCAAAAATGCCAGTGAGATAGCCCTTAGCCACTTGATGATTTGACACTGAAAAAGTGTTCCTGCTATGACACAAATGTTAGTGTTACTCTTCAAGTGTTAATCCTGAGAAGCTGTTGGGGATTATAATAAGTGTACAGCAGTGACCTATAATACTTTAAACAGCTACACTATTAAATGTTGGGAATAATGGTGTTGGTACTATACTTAAAGAAGGAGCACCAATAAGAATGTACATACCAATGCAGTGGCACCATTTGTTATTGGTAAGGTTTGGATGACTGTCAATATATTAATAATTATTACTAATTAACATGAATTATTGAAAATGATATGACTTGATTTACTCTAAGTCACCTCTAGAGGGGGCACTACCTCTCGCATAGCAGAGAAAAGAGTCTGTGAGTGTGACAAGGCTGATAATCATAAAGCCTTAAAGCGGGGGTGGCCATTGCAGGACAAAGGACCATGTGCTGACTATGAGTTACAGGCTGTGAGAAGTAGATTGTGATGTGATTTGATGGGTTGGACGACTTGAGTTAATGACATAGAGTTGAATTACATACATTACATTACACATTACAAGTCTAACATTAAAGCTGCAAGCAGCGTTGAATGGGCCCTCACCCACATATGGACCTCAGGGGAGGCAGCTCAAACCAGGTATGGCATACGTCGCCTCCTCCAAGAAGAATCTGTGACAAACGGGTCAAGAGGCATGAAAGGAGGCCTAACCAAGTAACGGGGCAGGACAAAGCCATGCCAATGATAACAATTTTAAAGGAACTCCCTGTCGTGTACAACGATACCTGACTTAAAAGTATAGGACAAATGGTTCACTTGTAACAAAAAGGGTGTCAATCATAATGGGTTTGCTCATCAATCATTCATTAAACATGGACTCTCTGCTGAGTCTAATGACAACTCATAGATGTCGGTGCGACAAATGATTCTTTAGTCATAGAAAGCGTATGAGCGTGGCTCATAATTAGGGGCAAGTTAATTAATTATCTATTAAATATGGACTCTACCTGAGTGGAATGACACCTCATACAATTTTGTACGATAAACGGTTCTTTAGTTATGCCAGTGAGTGTGGTTTAAGCATAAGAGGCAGGGCTTTATGAAATATAGTTATGTAGAACACTTCAGGGCTGGACTCTTATCAATCAAGACAAGTCTGGACCAAATCAGGCAAAGAACGGCCAAGTTACACTGATGGCGAAGGGTCATAATTTGCTGCCATGCCACGCCCACATAGTGGAACATTATGTAGAGCTTTTAATAACTTTTAATCCTAAAGGCCTTTTAAGGGTACTGACCAAGTCTGAAGTTGTTGAATGAAATCTGTAGGAGTTTGCTGGAGTATGTGGTGTGGTATCACAATTGAAGGAGGCGTGGCTAAAGCATAAGGGGCGGGACTTTGTGAAATATTGTTCAGCTCCAGACTCTGATGAATCATGATAAGTTTGGACCAGATCAGCCAAAGAATGACCAAGTTATACAGTCTTGTGTTCAATGGAGATGTGGGTGCTGCCATGCCACACCCACATAGTTTGACCAATGATGACGGCATTGATTATACTTGATTATATGTATGTATGCAACATGGTCAAATTATGGAAATGGGAGTGGTCAAAGAAAAGGGGCAAGGCATTATGAAATATTGTTCCATAAAACTGTTCAGGGCCGGACTCTGATGAAGCATGAGAAGTTTGGACCAGATCACTCAAACTATGATGAAGTTATAACAATCCAATGTTTTTAGGCGAAACACCATTTTTTGCTGCCATGCCACGCCCACATCGTGTAACATCTTGCTATGCATTTCACAACTTTGGATCCCAAGGTCCATATGAAGGTACTAGCCAAGTTTGAAGTTGCTCGGGTGAGGAATTCAGTAAAATAGGAGGCGTGGAAATAACAGAAAACAAGCTGACAACACCATGTTCGATCCAAGATGGCTGTTGAGTTTTGGGTATGGGTCCAAGAGGCTTTTTGGTCTGTCACAACCTGATACATATGTGTACAAAATTGCATGTCTCTACGTGGAACGTACCTTCGGGGCTCTGTGCAAAATATGTCACTTCCTGTTGCCATCAGGGGGCGCTACAACAAAGTGCAAATATTGACATGTACAAATGTTAAGGGCTGAACCCTTATCACATGAGAGAAATTTGGACCAGATAGGCCAAAGAATGAGCAAGTTATACAGTTTTGTTTTAAATTGCGAAAAGTCATATAGTTTCACATTTGACGACACCATTCAAGACACTTGATTATGTGGTCTTTATGATGTAAATAACCAAAATTAAAGGAAATCTGTCGTAGCTATTAGGAGCAGTTCATAAAAATATGCAATATGGTCAAATAATGGAAAATGGGCGTGGTTTAGGAAAAGGGGTGTGGCGATTTGAAATATTGTTACACAAATCCGTTCACGGCCGGACTCTTCTGAAGCATGAGAAGTTTGGACAAGATTGAACAAAGTATGATAAAGTCATAACAATCTGATGTTTTTAGGCGCAACGCCATATTTTGCTGCCATGCCACTTCCACAAAGATTAATATATTTTTACGCTTTTGATAGCTTTTGATGCCAAAGTCCTCCTGATGGGACTGACCAAGTTTGAAGTCGAGCGGGTGAATTACCTAAGAGAAGTTTGTTCAAATACAAGGCGTGGAAATGGCAAAAACAGGCCGACAGGGCGATATTCGATCCAAGATGGCCAACTTCCTGTTGAGTTTTGTACCAAATTCCGTGTCTCTACGTCAAACCTCCGGCTGGGGCTAGCTCTAAAACATGTCACTTCCTGTTGCCACCGGGGGGCGCTATGAGTACTTGTCAATATTGACATGTAGAAATGTTCAGGGCTGGACCCTTAGCCCATGTAAGAAATTTGGACCAGATCACCCAAAGATCGCTCAAGTTATACACTTTAATGTGAAATTGCAAAACGCCATATTTTGCCACCATGCCACGCCCACATGGTGTAACCGTCTGCAGAGCTGTTGATAACGTTTGTTTCCGAAGTCCTTGTGATGTTACTGACCAAGTTTGAAGTTTATCGGGTGAAGTCTGTAGGAGGACATTGTAAAAGTATGCATCATGGTAAAATTATGGAAATGGGCGTGGTAATAGAAAGGGGGCGAGGCCTTATGAAATATTGTTACATGAATCTGTTTAGGCCGGACACTTATGAAGCATGAGAAGTTTGGAACTGATCCCTCAAACTATGAGGAAGATAACTTCCCCATAGTTTGAGCACAATCTGATGTTTTTTGGCGAATCACCATTCTTCGCCGCCATGCCACGTCCACATCGTGTAACATCCTGCTATGCCTTTGATAACTTAAGATCCCAAGGTCCTAATGAAGGTACTGGCCGATTTTGAAGTTGCTCTGGGGAAATCCCTAGGTGAGTTCGTTCAAGTACGAGGTGTGGAAATGGCCAAAACAGGCCTAACACACCAACTTCAATCCAAGATGGCCGACTTCCTGTTGCGTTTAGACTATGGGTTATTCAACTTTTTGGTACGTCTGACCATGATAGATGCATGTACCAAATTTAGTGTCTTTACGTGAAAATTTCCTGCATTGTTGAATTTTTTTGAAAAGTTCAAGGGGGCGCTACAGAGCCATTTTGCCATGGTCAACCCCGTGACCAAATGTTCCAAAAACGGTGAGTTTTTGAATATGAGAAAGCCTCCAAATAAGCGATTTATTTCCCCAAAAAATTATCAAAAAGAAAGAAACAGATTTCAATGGGGTCCTTGCACCCATTCGGTGCTCGGGCCCTAACTAAACTTCAAATTATGTCTATGGAGTTCAACAATTAATCAACAATAATACACAGACTCGAAACACACATGAAACTGAATAATGGATTCAAAATTAACATACTGTGCTTAGCCGTTTGCTTGCTTCTGTCTGATCTAAGCCCAGAATATTACCATACAGTCCACTTGGCTCCACAATCCTGATGTTGGTTCTTTATTGTGGCTATGTTCTAATAGGCCACAAGCAGGAGAGAGTTCTTGGAAAGCCAGGCTTGGTTTCTGTGCCTTGTGTGAGCTGCAGGACCCGTGTCGCTGAAGGGCCAAGAGGGGAAGGGAGACCAGAGGAGGTCTGGACTGTCCTGCAGGTCCAGTTGGAAGAGAGAGCATGGGAGCTGGTCTGCCCTGGCAGATCCAGAATGAAAAGAGGGAGTACTGAGAGAGAGGTGTAGACTTTTTCTGGCACCTCTCCATTGGAGGGTCTTGAGACAGAAGAGAGTTTGAAGGTGTGGAGGCCTTTTATACACAGGGGACCCCCTGCGGTGTCAGAGGTCTCTTGGCCGATCACTCCTTTGTATTCCTCTGGCTTGCAGAGGTAAAGGGTGCCTTTTGGGGAGCAAAGACATCCTTTTGGGGGACAGTACTAGAAATGCTGCTGCATCTCTGGATAATCAGTCCACATGCACAAATGGACACAAATTCACTTGTGACCCATTCTGCATTCCCCAACAAAGCATACCAAGTGTTTTAGTTACAATAGTGCATAGGTTTGCTTGTCAGCAAAGAGAACTGTGTGAACTGAAAAAGTATACAGAAATGCCTGTTACCAATTGTATCTGTTTTTTTCTATATTATAAGTTCCTATAGGGTTTGTTGATGACCTTGTCAATCCATGTCAGGAACCTGCTAACACGTGTGTACACCCCAGGAAATGACGGGTTACCACAGCCATGACCCCAGGAAATGATTCCTGTCAACACCCAATGCCCCCCCTCCTGCTGGCAAACCAGTGGACCTCCACTGTCACCCTGGCAACTGTCCACACGGTGGTGCTCCGACAGGCTTCCAGCACACAGCATGCGGCTGGTGAAACGATCGCTATAACGCTTCTTACACTTCAGGGGGGAAAGCAGGGGGACCCAGGCGTGGAGCAGAGTCCGGGAATATTCTGAGTCTGAGAGCAGACAGGAAAGACACACTCATTTACATGACAATAAAGTGAAAGTATGTTAGAATTATGTTGTAGCATTATAGGTAAGGTACAGTAACATGAGTGTTGCCATTTTGAAACTGTTTCTCTACTACAGATATATGTACATGACTAAAAGTATAAACATGATGATACAGACACCCTCCTTTAAACGTTTGCTCACCCACGTTGCAGTATAGAAAAACATTTTGTTGTTGCTGCGTTCTTAGATATCCATCAAAGAATAATTGAGTTGAATTTCAGTTAAAGCCGTTGTGTTGCTCACACCAAAAAAACACTTAATTCAACACAAGTTTATATTGATGGAGCAATGGAGTCCTGGTTGCTCTGGAAATCTACATGTTTTATTGGAAATACTAAATTCTACTAAAGAAATAATCCCTCTGATTCCGTTGAGATGTTGATATCATCTGTGGCTCTCCAGGTGTTCATGGGAAAACTGGGAGGGAGAGTCTGTCAGGTAATAGGGGCAGGAACATGCATGTGTTCAAAAGAAAATCATAAATTATTGGAGTCTGCTGATATGGCTCATTCACCATCTCGCTGCAGAAACATTGGCTGTGACACAGCTCAACAAAGAAACATTTAACAATGAAGGGATTTTTAATACTACAAAAATCACAGCTCAAAACTACAGGAGCTTAACTAAATTGGCAGAAATGTGATAAACACTGAATGCCATCAGCATATTCCTTTTTGTATTTTTCTATAAAATAAAAACAATAATTTGATTTAAAAAAACAACAACAAAAACATTGTACCTCAAGCTGGACTGACTTATGTGACACACTGTGGCATATATAATGACCTGCACTTCCAACTTATAAAGCAAAAAAAGACCCATTCCATTGTAAAATATATTCACTTAACATGTTGAAATGGAACTTTACAGGTGGAAAATAGGTGAAAAGTTTCTAATAAAGAGCCACATGATCACATGTGTGTATGTGTGTGTGCGTGTGTTTATCATTTCATCGTATAAGATTTTTTTCTTCTTTCAATTCTTTATTTTAATTTAATTTAATTCATTTTGTCTCTTACTTATATTTTGAATATTTTCTCACTGGAGTCTCTGTAACGAAAGTAATTTTCCACTTGGTTATTTGCTTCTGATTCTGATATTCTATTTATAACCAAACTTCCATGATCAACAGGTGATCAAAGTTGCAATGCTACTTGTTGAAATCTTATCTTGTGTCATTTACAAAGTGTTAATGTTGAGACACAGTTTGGGTCAGGGTTTTTGCCTCGTCTTGTTTGCTGTTGCAATGTAATGGTTCTCAACATACTAAAATAGGTCCTTGGTTACAGGGTTGATAAGGCCATCAAAGTTGCTTTGTGCTTACAGAAAGGAAGCTGTTGTAATGCTATTTTAAACAGGTGTTACCTGTTTTTGTCATCATGCTTGTGTGGTATCTGATACGACTGACACTCGTTTTACTGTGTTTATCATTTTGACATAGACCCCATTTATTTTCACCTTAACAGTGTGTTGCACGGTTTCAATGTTAATATTTCATGAACTGGGCCATACAACTTCTCCACTCTATGCCCTAAACAGGCTTAAGAATTTTGAAAAGCCAGATGTTTACTGTTATTCTTACGCGAACTATTCCCCTATAAGAGACTCGGTCAAAGAAGGTCCAGGGGAGATCCATATTGGCTTTGGATCTACTCACAGGCAATCCATGGTGCTTGTATAAATGCTGTACTTTTTGCAATAAACCTCTTTATATACATAAAACAAGTCAGTGTCAGCAGAGCTCCCTTCATCTTTTTCACATAATTTCCAACAAATAAACAACACTTGATTAGCTGTTTTTGAAATAATTGTCAAGTTGAGTTGAAGCCTTGATGGAACAGATGGCATTTTTATACTGTAGAGGACATGTGATGGAATGATCAGTATAGTTACCTGTGATGCCCCAGCCAGATATCACACAGGCAGCAGGCCTCTTCTCCCATCTGTTTCCTGGCTCTGGCAGACACACTGGACCAGTGTGACTGTTGAATGCCACACAGTTGCCCTCTGTGCCTTTGAGCCGAAGGAGGGCGATGTCGTACTCCCAGCCCTGACTGCGGTACTTCCGATGGATAACAATGCGTCCAGGTGACAGGGTGCGTTCAAAGTCATCTTGCTCCTCAGTATGGTAGTCACCCAAGCGCAACACATACCGGGTTGGGTCTCTGCCAAATCTGGAAGGGCGAAGTTAGTTGAAAATGAGGTTCATCATGAAATATGCAAACCAAAATTAGATGGTATGTATAACTCACAAAGCGATGTTGGTCTAAGTCAGGAGGAATTTCACCCATGCTTTTACTTTTCATTTTAAATCTCAAAATAAAATTTAAAGGGTATGTAGCATGTTACTAAAGTAGGATTACAATTTACAGAGTTACCAGATCCAAGATGCCAAAATGTGAGTCCATTTTGGTAATGACAAAAAAAGTAAAACATTGAAAGATTAAGTAAACAGGAATATATTAAAATGTACAGATTCAATAACAATTAAAGCTGCAAGCTGCAAGTGGGGGCATTTGGGCTTTTGGAGATCTGGTGTCCAATACCTTAATCAAGTCTCTACGACAAAAGGTTCATTAGTTATGAGAAGGGGGCATAGCTGATCATAAGGGGTGTGGTAATCAATCATCCATTAAACATGAACTCTCTCCTGAGTGCAATGATGCCTCATAATTGTCCGTGCGACAAAGGATTTTTAGTTATGAAAAGGGGCATGGTAAAAGCATAAGAGCAGGGCTTTATGAAATATTATTATGTAGAAGTGTTCAGGGCCGGATTCTTATCAATCAAGACATGTTTGGACCAGATCAGCCTAAGAATGGCCAAGTTATACAGTCTTGTGTTTTATGGCGAGAGACCATATTTTTTCACAGTGCCATGCCCATATAGTGGCACATTCTGCAGAGCATTTGATAACTTTTGATCCCAAAGGCCTTATGTTGCCAGCGGGGGCGCTATGACTACGCAGAATATTGACATGTAACAATGTTCAGGGCTGGACCCTTATCGCATGTGAGAAATTTGGATTGGATTGGCCAAAAAACAGTCAAGTTAAACAGTCTCGTGTTTAACAGTGAAAAGCCATATTTTGCCGCCATGCCATGCCCACGTGGTGTAACCTCCTGTACAGCTTTTGATCATTTTTGATCCCAAAGGCCTTATGATGGTCCTGGCCAAGTTTGTATTAAATCGGGTTAAATCCCTAGGAAGAGTTAATTAAAGTACAGGGCCTGGAAATGGCGAAAACACAGCATTCGATTCAAGTTGGCTGACTTCCTGTACATTTACGGGGATGCCCACCCAGACTTTTTTGTGCGTCTTCCCATGATAAATGTATGCATCAAAAATCGTATCTCTACAAAGTTTTTGGTCTTGGTGATTAACGTTAGGGGGCGCTAGCGAGCCATTTTGCCACCTGCCGCCTTTTTCCTGAGACCATTACCATATGTAAATCTTACCTGAGATTGACATGTGTTCCAAATTTGGTGAGTTTTTGAATAAGATAAACACTCTTAATTAGACATTCATTTTGAACAGATAATTTGTAAGATTAATATAGTGTCCTCGCACTGTTAGTAATCAGGCCCTAATAAACATGAGGATTTCAATAGGTCCTCGCACCGCCTTCAGTGCTCAAGCTCAATTAGGGTTTCAATAGGGTCCGCGCATCTCTTTGGTGCTTGGGCTCTAATAAACATGAGGATTTCAGTAGGTTCTTGCACCGCCTGGGGTGCTCTGGCCCTTAATAGTTGGAAAGGACCATGGGAAGGGGTCACTTGATGCATGACAACAAGTGACCATAGGAGGGAGCTTTCTCCTACCTCTTGAAGCAGTGGGCAGCGGTCACAATCCAGCAGGGGTTAATGAGTGACCCCCCACAAAGAGGATGATTTGCTTTAGATCGTGACCTCAGCCACAGAGACACCTGCCAGGGCCACTCACCCCTATAATCATATAAATACAAGGCATAGTATGAGTGTTGCCTGCTGAAAACTACCGCATAATTCTGACACTGACACACATAAACACACACATGCTTATACGAACCTCAGTGACTTATCTCCTCCAATGATCCTGCGCTGACGACGCCGGTTATTGAGTCTCAGGCCACAGGTATGCTTTGCCACAGCAGCATCCCCCACAGGATCTAGTGTGTAGTCACAGATGATGCCTGCATCCTCACTGTGTCGACAGTCATGGCTCTCTGGACCCACTGCTGGACACTGGCCTAAAGACATCTCAGTGCCTGTGCAGTGAACGTTGTCCAGATGGATGGGACCTTGACCCTCACCAAAGTACGCCATTGAACGAGCTCTAGCTACGCCGCTGGGAGGGCAGCACAAGAAGACACACAGCATCATTACTTTTTTTGTTCTCCTCTGTAATACATTTTTACCACTCAGGTTCAGGGGTTGCTATATTTGACCTCCATGTGGCATCCATTGTCAAATCTTGTTTACTGTTTATTGACAACATTTCCGAACATGGACATGCTTTAACTACATTCAGCTTAGTGACTCCAACCTGTTCTTTACGGAGTCAACCCAACTATACATGCTTAACCTGTTTCAGATTGCCTCAAATTCTGCAGCCTGTGCCCCTTTGGTCGGGGTCTGTTTCTAAGTCAAGGCTGAGATCAGAAGAGATTTATCTCTTCTGCTTATGAAGTCATGACCAGCAAATCTATCTTGTTTTAGTTCAGCATTAACCAAAACACAGCAGCAGAATTCTGTTAGTTTTGTAAGCCATTAAGAAATACAGGGAACCCTTGTTTATCGCGGGGGTTATGTTCCAAAAATAACCTATGAGGTTGGACACATTGTGACTCAGCGTATTTCACGGAGTGTCAAGTGGAATGTTTATGATGTGTTTCCAGGGGGACCGATTTGAGTGAGACACTCACTGGGTCGAGAGCAGGCTATCGTGATAAACTTTTGCTTATGCTTATCCTGACTCCGCTCCGCTGTAGCTTCTTTTTCTACTGAAGCAGAACACAAAGCGTGTTCATACCTTGTAAAAAGGCTTAAAAAAACTGCACAAAAAAAAAAAAAACGCGAAACAGCGAAGCCGCAAAATATGAACCGCGATATAACGAGGGTTCACTGTAAACTAAATGCTGGAAGGAAAAAAACCTGAACTGATGGTGGAGGTAGTCAAAAAGTTAGAGGTTCACCAAAGTTATAACAACTGATCCTGTCCTGTGTGTGCTGGAATTCAAAAATTGCACAGTTATTTAACCTGGAAACCACAGATATCTGAACCAAATTTTAAGGCAATCAGTAAAGTAACTTTCTTGACTTTTTGAGACATAAAGCTTTAAAATAAAAATATCACCCTGCTGATGGCAGTAGATGCAAAGTTAGAGAATTATCAAAGCCAAAAGCATTAAATTCTGGAGATCAGGAATGTCTGGCTATTAATAAAACATTTTTTTTAAAGATATTTCAGTCTAGACTACCATGAATAACAGATAAACCAGCAGTCCTTACTCCAGAGCCACACTACTGCCATGATTATAAATCTCTAATGCTTCTGAGAGGCTGAACCTTATTCATTTTGCACCCTGCATAAGTTTTGTTTAGTTTCCTCAGGCAAAAAAAGAGAAATGAATCATACTCACGTAAATCCCAGCTGTCTGCAAACTACAGCTGCATTGACATCATTCCAGCCATCATCACACACACTTCCCCACTGTCCGTTAATGAAGACCTCCACTCTACCCTCCTTTCTGCTCTCTCCAGCAACCAAACGCACCAGAGGACCTGAGAGGAAACATTATGGAATTGGATTATTCATACTGGGATTCTCAGATGTCTATATAAGAATGAGAAGGAAACTTCTCATGGGTAACCACTGATTAATAGTAACCACCAAAGTGTGCGCTTACCCACAGAAGGGGAACGGCCTTGTATATCATTGGCACCACCTCCCCTCTCACAGCGGACACCAACATCTTCACTGTGGGAGCAGTCATGTGTACCCCACTCAGAGTGGATGCAGGCCAGTAAATTAGTCTCTGTTCCCAGACACTGCACATCATCCAGCAGGATCAGCCCCTGACCTTCTTCATATAGCCTATCCGAAATCACCTCTGCTCTGCCCCTGCAGCCAAGGTACATCAACAAAACAACTCACTCTTTGCCTGACTATGACTCATAGAAAGTCATAGTCCTCCATGAGAGAATCTTGATGCATCTAATGAGATTTTAAACATCTCTACAATTTAGGCTAAAAAAACAAACAACTAAACTACCGACTTTGTACACAATATATGAAAAAATGGTCATTGGCTGTGAAATAAGGTGTTGATATAAATCTTGAATGTCTCCTTGTTTGCCTCTTCGTCCCTCCTATATAAGACAACAGATGTGAGGAGAGAGGAACTGAGGTAATCTTCAGATGTTAACAATGAAGTAGATTGTACATTTGATCAGGTTGCTGACAATGGACCTATTTAAAATAGATGGATGTATAAATGTGGCTCTGAGAAAAGCATACGCCCAGGATGTGGTTTCATGGCTTATTTTGCTTTATAGGGCCAAATACAACCTTTACTTATTGGTACAAAAATCACAAGGTGGTGCACACTCTTAAAATGAGCACTGACCTGAGACCCAGCTGTTTACATACGACCTGGGCGTTGAGTTCAGTCCAGTTGTCATCACACACAGTACCCCATTCTCCCTGGTGGTAAATCTCCACGCGACCCTCCAAGTGACTGTCTGCTCCCACAAGACGAACTGCACCGTCTGCCCACACATTGGTAAACACTAGTAATAGAAGTGCTTCTCCTGTGTCTCTAAAAGTGCAAAGTCAAATGCAACTAATTCTTGTAAATATTTCCACACAAATCCATTTAATGCACAGGTTTTCTGAAAGAGGCGTCAAACAGGCAATCTATGTCAAATCCAAGGTTCAGACCAATAAAATAAAGGGTATACAGAAGGATGAAATTAGGAATTCCAGAATTCTATGGGCTAAAGGTTAAGCAGACATGGTAGCACCTATTGACCCACGTGATCTTGGCAACTCTTAATGTGTAAACACCACTCAGATGAATGAGCTTTTCATACTGGAGGCAGGAAGTCTTGAATAATTAACAGCAGTTTCAAAGACAGATCTTGCCTTGGATGGTCTACGGCTGCTACTTGCATTATCTGGTGGCTGACCAAGACAATAACAGACATGCAAGTGAGACGACAGTTGCTATGCTCTTAATGGTCTAATGTCCATCGGGATAGTGCTAGGTTCTTTCTGAGCTTCTGTTGAATGCAGATTTTTTTAAAGGAGGCCAGGCCCTCAGAGCAGAGCACACGCCACAATGTTCTGTTCTGGATTTATGTTGTAAATTTCAAATTGGCTTTGACCACATTACCTCTGCCCTTTGCATCAGCATTTGTAGACAACACAGTGGCATCTGCTGTGACTCCTGCCTGCTTAACCATAGTAGAAATATTCCTGCAGCTCCTGCAGCTATCTCTTTTTGTTGTTGTTGTTTTTGCAATATCAAATTGGTTATTGGTGCCATATAGCGTAAATGTGTGCATTTCCCTGCCTGGCTCTGACCTGTGTATGGGTTGCAGGATACCCCTGCGTCTTTCATATGGTCACAGTTGTGTTGATTCCAGCTGTTATGAGGACACTCCTCCAGCGAGAGTTCATTTCCTGAACAATGCACCCCATCCAGGAAGATGGCACCAACACCCTGGCCAAAGTGGGCCAATGGCCATGCCTTGGCCACACCCCTGATGGTCAGGAAAAAAACATAAATAGTACATTTTATGTGAACTCCAATACAAGATCATTTCCACAAAAAAACAGGATGAATGTATTATATATTGATTGACAGATAAAACTTCCTTCTTTGTCCCAACAGTGACAGATTTAATGATAATGATAATGACCTTTAATGAGTCTAATAAATACACAAAATTCACATTCATTCATTCATTTTCTGAACCGCTTCATCCAGGTAATCCCGGGTCACGGGGAGGCTGTGCCTATCTCAGCCGG
>JAOWBC010000318.1:23036686-23048845 GCA_028566105.1 Hypoplectrus providencianus | reverse complement strand
CTTTAATTTTGTATATTTTGAGGCATCTTAAGGCCAGTAGCCTTAATGTAAGACACAAACCTGCTGGATGTGCTGCCAGGAATGCACAAACAATAATTAAAGCTTCTCATTATGTGTTTATGTTAACTGATATAATTACTGATATAATTACCCTCTTCACTCATTGTGTCTGTGGGTGTGTGAATCACACCCCTGTGAAAGTCTTCAGTGAAAGGATCATCTCAACAGTCTCCCCTTCCAGCTGCAGTCTTGTCCAACAGGCCAGGCTGCCTGAAAGCTGCCCTGAACCACAGCCTCAGTGTGAAAACAGGCTGCATGGGAAAGAGCAGACACAGAGAGAGATTAAGTGCGTCTGCAGGCTAAGACAGGAAATGGCTCCACCATATTGTATCATCCTGTTTGTGACTGCACTCCCAGGCCACACACAGACATAGATATGCATGCATGTAGAACATTACCGGCTTGTTCAAGATTTTTTTTTAAGATGCAACACATTTTACACCACAAGACTTTCTCCATTCACATTTCAAGCCACCCAGCCTGCCTTAAATAATAACAGCATTATATTATATTTCATCGTGAAGATGTCCCTATCAGGCTAAGCGCTGTAACAGCCTCAACAAAGCCTCCTGTCGAGAAGTTAAAGGTTCTTATTAGGATACAACAAAACATGTAACAGTCACTTGAAATAATTAATGATGAACTGACTACATATTCAAAACCTAGAAAACCTATGTACCTACTTCTGACAAAACAGCTCACAATACAAACTACAAAAAGAAAAAGGCAAGTGCAGACTCTTGTCAGCTTTGTTCCATCTAAAACATACTAGGTTTGTACCTGAACACAATTCACAGTATGGTATGTACCTTGGTTTACCGGACTTCAATGGCCATAAGTCTAACTATGAGAATAAGACATAAATTACACAAATGCTTGTTTATACAGGGCAGGTTTAACAGACCCCCTTTCACACCGACGGATCGACCAGGGCTGTCTTGTTAGTTGAGAGATTTAAGCAGCGCTAACCACCTCAGCTTATTCATATATGTCCTAATTCCATTTGCATTAAGGAATTAACCTTAAAATTAAATAAATGTTCTATTCAGTCATTTATCAGGCTGTGTCTTACATTAAGTTAAGATACATTCACAATACGTGCAGGTCTACACATCACTCAGCCATGTTCCAATTCATATACTACACACTGAGCAGGCTAAATATCTTTAGATTTATTTTACATGCCTATGATGACCTCTACGTTACCACAAGCAGCATATTGCACATTTCCATGTAGCTACAGGAAGGAAGTGATGAGCCACACCAGTGAGTCAGAGACTGGTTCTATCAAGGTTTGATCAGAGTGCTGTAGGACTACTGTTGTTTGCGTTTTGTTTTGTTTCTCTGATTATTCACCTTTTAGATTCAAATATATTAATGCATGAAAATTGTTGCTTTCATATGTAGGCACTGGACCACCATCCCACATGCCACCAATGGGGGCTCCCCACATCGAAGAACCATTACTGCTTCTCCATGCAAATCCCAGATTAACCTCTAAAAAATTATACAGTTGGAAGTTGACAGGCAGAATGGCATAGGCTTGATTTGGCAACACTTTCGACTAAACTACTTTCTTCCATAGAAGTATTCCCTCAAGGATATTAGACAGTGTCTCATGCAAAAGTTGGTTGCTTTTAAGATCCAATGAGGTGCACCACATTGCACACTGTAGGTGCATTTCGTCTATACGTGTGCATTTACTGTGTTGTTATTACATATTTCATTAATTATAAATAGAAAAAAAATCTATTAATCAATACATTTTATTTATCTGATGCAATATAAATGGTCAGTTTAAGGTATTTACAGATTTAATCTACTAAAAGATTCAGTGAATCAATTGATATCATTGGTGACATCAACATACATATGATGTACATACTGTGATTGCTGCATGGTCACTCTGTCTTAAGGCTGGTAAAAAATGTGCTCTGCAGTCTTTTTTCCCAATGCCATATAGCAGTGATCAAGAGTTTTTATCCTCCTTCTAGCAGAAGGGGACATTTCCACACAAGCTCTGTCATCAGCCTCCTCATTTAGTCTTGTTAAAAGGGCACTTTTCATTTAGACATGCATTTTTCAAATCTTCTTAAAATCAAATCACAATACAGGGAACAAATTAAAGAGGCATAATCCAGTCTACAAGGCAGTCAATCACCAACTATTTAAAAGTATAAATGTCGATAGAAATAGATTTTTATGTGAAAGGTTGCCTGTTGTGGCCAACTCGAGGTTGTCAGCGCTGAAAATCTCTATGTCTTAGGTCCTTCCTCCAGGATGTGATTGGACAATTGATAGTTTTTGCTATTAAGACTTAATGGCCCCCAATGATATACTATTACAATATGATTTTATTATGACACAATAAAAATGTAAATGCATTCATTATTTCATATATGGCACTTAATTGTTTTGTTTTATTTTTTTTTATTATTATTATTTTGCCATTTTAACTCTTCTACACATCCACAACTTATGGAAGGCCAATACAATGCTAATGCTAACCCTTTGAGAAAAGGGTTAGCATCATTAAAAAATCAAGTTAATCTTCACATCCGTAAAGATGGATGTGTGATTATCATCCACCTTTGTCGATTCCAAACTTGGTCTGACCTTTGGACGTTGTTGTCCCTTTAGTACAATGTTTTAAGCCAGCTTTAAGCAAGGTTTAATGTCTACTGTAAGGTCAATTGATTTCTTGTTTGATGATGCAGTTAATATCCGGTCATACTGACATTGTCTCTCTTCCCTTCCCTTCTCCCTTTTCCTACCGTCTGCAATTTTGAGTCCGTCTCTGTTTCTATCCAACCCACCATTCCCCTCTTTGCGCCCTCATTGCGCACTCCTCTGCAGAGCATGGAGAGCTGTCTGTTGACGCATCGACACTGGCCAATCACACGCCGTATCTACAAGGCGCAGGAGTCGACTGACCAATTAGAGAATAGCAAGGGGCGGGACGTGTCCAGTCCCCTCACACCTACACATACAGAAAATCACTGGTGCTAGAGAGTGATATACGAAGACAGACAGTGACCGTGAGTGGAGCCTCGAGACAGGGACCAGAGAACATATACAAGGAGACACACACAGGTACACGGAGTCTGAGTAACGAGGAGACACTGCGGGATAACTGCTGACATGGACGTGTCAGTTTGAGCAGCACCAGACCCGCTCTCCACAGGTCCACCGCAGCCGCGAGCATGTCGACGGGTGAAGGAGCCGGCCAGCGCGAGGAAGGGGAGTACGGAAGGGCGGCAAAGCGGCTGAAAACGGATGAGACGGAGGTGGAGGAGAGAGAGGAGGGGGAAGAGGAGCTGGAGGAGGGGGAGGATTCGGACTCCGGCTCGCTGCCCGGTAACGTTGAGTCAGGAGTGGACAACCGGGCTCGGTGGGGCGCCAGCCAATACGGGGCAGGACGGAAGGTAAGGAGCGCAAAAAATATTATCTAACGTTACCCTGCAGCACAGCATCACAGACGTCCGCGTGCGTGCGTGCGTGCGTGTATGCATGCCTGCGTGCGTGCGCGTCCTTGTTTGTTGCTGCTGCTGTCATTGAGGCAGTGAGCTCCACCTGTCACACACTACAGGTGACTACATGTCAGCTCTGTTCGTCTCATACACGATGTTGGACGGAATGTTCAATAACAAGTGACATGCATCCATACTTCATCGATGTAGAACGTAGAATTAAAAATGTACTGTGTAGCCTATTATGTTCTACTTTAAGTTTTTTTTTTCGCATATAGCTGCCACAGATTAGAAAAAAAAAACTCTATGAAGCTAAGTTTTGGTTTGCCAGTAATTGTTAAAGTTACTCTCTCCGATTTGGTAACACTGCAGTTACGGGGCTGCCAGATTTCTCTCTAGCTTTCTGTGTTTCAGAACACCAACATGGAGGAGTTATTGTAGCAGCTTATTGGCACACATTCAACCAGATTCTCTGTTTTGAGGAACTGATAGCATTTCTCAATGGAAAGTCAAAGGTCAAACAGAACAATCAGATCTTCGTTCTTTAGTATTGAGTACTTGCCAATCCTCAGCCCTATCTAAGATTTAATTTTAATGATAGGCCTCATGTAGTTTATTTTTAGTAACTCAACAGGCCCACACAATGCCTGGCTCCAGTTAGCCCACAAAATGATTTGAAAAGCAATGCAATGTTAGATGTGTCTGATGATTTAAAGATATATAGCTCTGATTTAAGATTTTCTAGTTGCAGATTTGTTTGAAGAAGGCCTATAGTTGATTTGGGAACAGCGGTAGTTACCAGTGATCCCTTGAATCAAACTGTGATGGCAACAAATGAAAATGCAACAGATGAATTATTTATTTCTGCATCTGTCTGAAGGGTCTGTGCCTGGCTCGCATAATGTGTTTCTGAACAGTGATCACCAATGGTGAATTGGAAGTACAGTGGATAGTATCTGTACCTATTTTTTTGAAAATTAAAAACTGTGCCTTAAGGATTTAAAATGTTTTGCCCATTATCTGAAATGAGTAGTCAAGATTTTTGAGAAATGCACTTATTTGCTTTGTGCTTTCTGAGAGTGAATTGTTCAGATTGATACAAGCCCTGCACTGTCCAATGTTCAATATTACAACCACTATCAGGTCACAATAATGGACACATATTATTTCTTTTTAGCAGAAACTTTTCTCTAAAGCAATGCACATCTGAGTTCAAACAACTCAAGCAATCTGTATACGAACAGAAATGTTGAACAATGATTAATGACTTTAGGGTGTAACCTGTTGGAGGTATTATTTGGCCAGAGGGATTGGTCTTGTTGTTTGCCAAAATGTTGTGTTATTCTGTATAAAATGTAGTACTTGCCTGTGCCAAATTTTATCGGTATTCATGCTGAAATGTCTAGCCTTTTACAATGATGTAGTGTGAAAATCAATAATCATGGCCACGGTGCAACTATAGAATGTACAGAAACAATTTTTGTTAGGTGACTGTGCTTACATTGCTTTCAGCTACTTGCTGACATCAGTATCTAAAGATGCTAGCTGCTCTTCTTAATTTTGTGCTGCTGTGCACTTACTGAGAAAACAGGGCATTAGGAGCCAGTTCCACCAGGTATTGGAGTACATTGGCTGGTTTTATAGCTTTGGTACCTGGAAATATATCAAAATGTATGTATTTAATAGATCCAATCAATGGCTTGACTGGGATTTGATGTTTATCCCTGTTTTTATAATTGTCTGTAGGGCTTTTAATAAAGATAAAATGTCTATCCTTCTACAGCGGTGTTGTTTAAGCAGCCAATTTGGATAATAGCTTTCATTGTTATCCTGAGATGATTTTTTCATCAGTCAGGCTCAGCCCAGACAACACAAAAAAGCTCTTACCTTATTAAAGCTCTGTTGCAAAATGTTGCCTATTGACCAAAAAACATTTTCTGGAAAGTTTGCCACATAAAGGTTCTCACTTGAGGCATATTCAAGGTGCACGTTCTCTGCTGTCATTAACCTTTTTTCCTCTCCACCTTCAGTTGGTGGATGATGGTTTACATAATTCATGAAAACAATATTTAGTTTTAACTACAAATTTGTAGGAGCAGTATCTCTGCTGTAAAATTTACTATCTTGTTAGAAGACAAGCACATTAATAGATAACACAGATTGTCTGGCACATTTTTGATTAGCATGAATGTTTGATGCTGTCAAACTGCATGTTCATAACTTATATACAACAAATAATGTATTTAACAACAAAGCAAATTTTGATGAGTGAATGTGTGTGTGAGTGTGTTTGTCTGTTTGTCTGCCCTGCGATAGGCTGGCCACCTGTCCTGGGTGTACCCCGCCTCTGGCCCAGAGCCGGCTGAGATAGGCACAGCCTCCCAGTGACCCGGGATTACCTGGATGAAGCGGTTCGGAAAATGAATGAATGAATGAATATTCTCTACAGCTAAAACTTTATAACCAGTGAAGTTATAGAGACTGTATATACCTGACATGTAGTTTATACAGACCAAATGTATGAATAGGTTTGGCATATGTGTCAGCCACCTGTCTATTATCTTTAACACAGCAGGTCTGTAAAACATATAGCCTAGGTGTATATATGTTTTTTTTATTATTATTTTCTCAGTATCCCAACCTTTTATGTTGCCCATTTTTTAAAAATTAAATTTCAAAGTACTCAGTACATTTAATTTGTTGAATATTTAATTAACACAATAGAACATAAAACAGCCACTGATAGAGGATTTTGGTTTTATTGCACAGGCCACAAAGGCCAATAACATTTTCTCTAGTAATTCAGCTCTTTGTGTCAAACAAGCACACAGAACACAAATGAATATATAACTTGGTTTATGGTACTAGTTTACAGTGAAAGCATATGAAGTACTCTCGTCCTGCACACTGCCTTTACCTACACTCTCTCCCCTTCTAGCCGAGCTCTATCTGCCTTACAGCTAGTCTCATCACTGTCGTTTTGTTCAATGTTTCCAAGCTGAAGAAAAGAGGTGGTTAAACTTCCATCTTCTGTATTACCTTTTCATCTTGGAACCCAGGACTGATATTCTTGTAGATCTGGTGTAGTCAGTGGAAAACAGACCAGGAAAACAGATAATGGATACCCTGACCGTTCTCTTTCTTGTGCCAGTCATTGGTTACAGTCCAAAAAGCAACACAAGAATGGATGCTTGTCTACAACCAAAATGTTTCATAGATAGCAGCTAAATAGTTTAATAAAAAGCTGAATCGTGGTCAGACGATAGCTGATGGGTTCCCGGACTACATTTCCCCCAAAATGTTCCATCTCTTTTACTCTTCACATGGACTGTTTACCTGCAGGCAACCAAAGCCTTGTCATTGAGTTGAGTATGTTTTGTTCAGGGAGCAAACTAACCTCTACTCAGTATCAAGTAAATCAAAAGTGATCATCCAATAAAAGTGTATTTCCATACTACTTTACTCAGAAGTTTCCCCTGCCATTCACTCAAACATTTTACAGAATCAGAGTATATATAGTAGAAAATATGTTTATTTTATAAAGCTGAGCGTTTGGTAATATTTATAATTCTATATTTTTTCACCGTTAAGAAAATTTTAATTTAAAAGTTTGATGATATCTATAAAGAAATCTACTGTATGTAGTTGATTATTTTGAGAAATATATATTTTTTCCTTCTTTTTGAGAAGTCTGAGCAACATCACTGGTAGTAGAGTACATTTAAGCTATCCGTGGTTTATTTGTGTGGTTGCTGGGCAAGCTACATCAAATTATGCACTATTTATTTTCATAATTTATTCTTCTCCTTGTTATTTTCCCGTATTTGTTCTACTAAAATTAACTAACTAAAATACAATACATTTATTTATAAAACTACATAACATTTTACTTTACAGTTGGGTAGAACATTCAAAATTCATTGTATGTGAACTGTCTATTTATTTCTATTAGTTAGCTGAAGTTGATTTACTGTGCAGTTTTTTTAAGGTGATATTTAGATAAAATGTCAGCTCAAAATACATTGCAACATGCAGCAAATGTCCTCAACTTCCAACTCTCACTTCATGTTTTCATTGTAATTTTTTCTGTATATTCTGACTATAGCCATGTAAAATCTGAGGTAAACACAAAATGAAAAATGTTGCAGTCATCAATGTTGGAATTCCTTCCAGTAAAATCTGGCTGCAGCTTTCTTTGTAGTGCTGAGAAAAAGCCGTAGATCACAGAAAACTCTTCTGGAAGGCCTGTTTGAAAGTTGTTTTCTCATCTGATGTTACCAAATGTGTTTGTGAAATAGGCAACTCAATGTCCTCTGATTGTCCCCTCTGTGTGGACATCATCCTATAGATGCTCACGGTACACTTCTGGTGACTGGCAAGGGTTAAAAATAGGACTGGCATTATATTTTTGTTTTTGACCTGCTGATTGGCCCTTGAAAAGGAAGTCAGAAAAATATTGACAAGTTATTGGATAGAATAGTTTGGATATTTTGATTTTTAATAATCAATCACTGCTTTTTTGTCAGAATCATTCTGACCAATTTAAAATTACAGTTATTATTAACTGTGAGTACCATGTAATGTGGAAGTAACTGAGAGGTTTGTTGGAGAAGTGAAACCAGGAAGCTTAAGGCAGTTCAATGAAAGATCTTAGTGTTTTGATAGGTAGCAGCTGCAGTTTTTGTCGCTTGTTCTGTCACCTGTGTTTTGTTGAGTATTATTTTTTCACAAGTATTTCATAAAATGGTCAGGTGTACTACTAATGTTATCAGAATACCATACATTTCAACTTTGATACCAAACCTTGAAATTTTTTTTCCTTAGCACTATAGTGGAATACCACGACAATCACAACATTTAGCAGCAAACAGCAGAATAACGGTATAGCTGTTGTAAACACTAGTTTTACAACAGTATGTAAAGATTTGGTGAAAAAGTCAGCAGTTGTGTTGAAGTTGTCATTAATAATGCACAATAAGTTAAGTGTTTCAATTGAAGCTGCAGTTTGCAAGATCCTAAACAATTAACATATTGTCATTGTAGGAATTAACACAGTAACAAAACCTGTAAATTATTGTATTCAAGCGGAGCAATTGAGACAAGTGATGAGAAGATAGTGAGTGAGGGACTGGTGGTGTGGCACACTAGCAGTGTGTTTGTCAACTTGTGGTCGGCTAGCAGAGAGAAAACGGAAAGAGCCGTTGGTACCCTTTTACCAAGTTTCGATATTCTTTAAAAAAGGTTCTTTTATTTTTTAAGGCTGCACAATAGGGTACATTCTCTGTGTCTGAATTTATCAGATAACTTGACTTGATTGATTTATCTGTCTTTATGTTCCGTGGAGTTCATCCCTTCAACTGTTTTCTTTAACCCATCTGTTTGTCTTACCTTCAGTTATTACTCAAACATTAAAATAATTTTCTATAATTCTGTCCTAGCTACAGGATCAGAGTCAGGCTTACAGTTAAATTACATGGGGCAAAATTTCGATGTGTTGCTGCTGATGGATTGATATTAGCACAGAACTGCATGTTTCATTTCAAAAAGTCAGAAAATGTCATTCTAAATAACAGTGACATTTGTAATAAAGCTAATGACTAAAAATCCAGCCTAGCTTGACTCAACAATCTTTCATGCAGTCAATCCCATTTATTTTACCTTTGATGGGGATTTTCTTTTTCATTTAAATGTTATCTTTCACTACTACTTATTTTCAGGAGTAATTTTCAGATGAGAATGCAGTTAATTCAGTAAATTCAGAAAGAACACATTATCTGTTGTCATTGCTGACACTTCTGACAAGTTTACTTCTCAACTGCTCAAATTTCAACTTTAATACAATTTCCTTAGAATTAATATTACATTCAGGGATTCAGCATTTACAAATGTTAACATTCTAAACCTGTTTAAACACTAAGTTTTTCAAGCAGTAAGCACATGTAGATGTATTTTTTAATCTCCAGATCAGTAGTGAATAAAAGAAATAGAAGAAACCATTAATAAGTGATTTTGTTGTGTTAAAGAAACTGGTGGAATAGCAGTCGGTATGAGCCTGATGGCTATAGCTGTTTGTTTGAGGGAGAATGTGCAGTTGCAGATTCTGTATGTGTCAAACTTGATATTTATTACAAAGGATTTGGTGTTCATTTCAACCAACGAAGTAAACAGTCAAGTGAGGAGTCTTTTGGTTCCAGTGGAAGGACGTGCTGTAACACATACGTGTAGCTATCACTGTCAACCACACTCTTAGTTCACTGCGTTTCCTTTCTCACTGTCTCACTATTACAGGATGCAGGGGTACTAGATTTTCTCTCTCTCACACAAACACACAGACACACACATGCATGCACGCACGCACGCCCGCACGCACACACACACACACACACACACACACACACACGCACGCACACACACACACGCACACACAGGTGTGCAGAAGTCCTGAGTGAAGGTGGTATCACCTTACTGTGTAATCAACATGCATGTAGTCTAGTTTCCACACACACTCAGGTATGCACGCACATACACAGTGATACACAAACACAGACACGTCATCTGATCATTACAGGGTGATTAACAAGATAGATGGGCTACTTAGGGATGTCCATTCCTTCAACCATTACTTAAAGTGGTAAAGATACGCTGAGGAGTGGCAGTCCTCTGTCTTTCAGCAATCACAAAGGAATAGAAATTAGTTAAAAGGCTACCCTATGATCTCCTCAACTGAGTCCTCACATGTGCATCAAAGACCTCACTGGCACTGAAAAATGCTGATGAGCTTTGTTATATTTAGTTCTGTTTGGTTCTGAGTAAAATATGTTTAATGTGGTTACAAGTAGATTTCTGCTGCGATCTTATTTCTTAAAATTGATGTAAGCCAGAAATAGTTTCCTTGACCAGGGTAGGAGATCAGAGATGTTTCTCAAGAGAGACCTCTGCTACACAAAGGTGGTAGATTGGCCATGTATTTGTGTAGTCTGGGGTCGAACAGATGGTCTCCTCTTACTCAAAAACACTTATCTGCACTTTCTTTCTGTTTGGAATAATTTACATGTGTTGACCAATTAGCATGCATTGGATTGGACAAAAAAAAAGGTAACACCTAAAATGTGTTACTGCAGTGCACCTAAATCAGCCTGGAGCCCTGACAGGCCTGCAATTTGGTAGGTTTACTGTTAAAAACGTATTGCAATAACCTCTCCAGATACAATCAAGCCAGTCGTAAAGAATAAAAAAAAACAAACAAACAAAAAGAAACAAGTACATCAAATTGCTAATTATCAAATCAAATAAACTCAGTCGGAAGAGGAACCGTGGAATTTTAATGTGGAAGTGACAGTCATGTTACTTATTTTAGGTAACTGTGACCTTCATTGAGCTCTTGGTGGTTTCACTATGGTGTAATGTTGTTTTGGCTAGCAACACAAATTACAACACAGAATATTGCACAACTAATCTGCCTCTTGGTTTATAATTATTGAGGGTTCAAGGCTTTCAAGCCTTAACTGTTTTAGATCCAAACCGGGAACACTTTAATGCTTGTTGCCAGGGGAATTTAAGTGTGAGCTATTTGTATTGGTGTGTGAGCTGATGACTAAGAGCATGACTTCATGTCTGAGAGCAGTGAGAAGATGGCTGCTGTCTAGTTAGTGTTCTGCAGGCTGCAGCACAGAGATGTAGCTCCACTACTACGTTTGGACATATACACTCAGAAGGATGCTAGGAGAGAGAGAGAGGTGGAAGGAAAATATACAGTATGACACAATACTACGAATGACAGATAAACCAATCTATCTCCTTGAAAACACATGATTTAATTGTTATGTTGCTGGGCAAAGTATTAAAAACAAGTGATTGTTACATGTTTATTAATTGATAGATTATTTGTAATAATTACCAAATAAGGACGTATTCATCAACAAAATGCATTTCAGTGACTTCAATAACGAGAACTGATTTATGGATGGGATTTCATTGGATGCCACTTCTTGTCTGTTCCCTGTGGGAGTCTGCTGTAGCACCAGGGAATTACAAACCCCTCAGGACCCTACATGTAGCTTGACTTAATTGCCAATAGTGCATTCATGAAATTAGCTAGTACCTGGTCCACTATTTATTGGCAGATGGTGTTCATAAAAAATACAGGGTACACAACCTACTCTAACTTTTATTCTAGGTGATTTTAACTACTTTAAACTTGAACTGTGACTGTGATACATTGGATATTAGAACACTACATTAATGCTATGGAATCATTAAAGATGCAGATGTTGCTAGATCCAACACCCTCTGCCTAATATTGACCACAACACCATCCATTAAATTCCAACATAATAAACTATGCTCAAATGCAGCAAGCCACAAATTAAAACAGTGACACGGTGGTCAGAAGATGACCTAGAAAAACTTACAGGATGCTTTCTGTTTACAGTCTGGGAATTTTTTTTAAAGATACAGAGTTAAGCATGGCTATTGAGAATATAACGGACTATATTATTTTCTATATTGACAATGTACTCACTAAAAAGGACATAATTGTGTATCATTACAATAACTAAAATGATGCAAATTAAAAATTCTAACTGGGCTGAGTTAAAAACAGCCCTTTATAAACCTGTAATGAGATCAA
>JAOWBC010000318.1:22996245-23019775 GCA_028566105.1 Hypoplectrus providencianus | reverse complement strand
GTGTGTGTGTGTGTGTGTTGAGGCATTGCATGGCTCATGTTGCTTCAGATCAACTTGCACAAGGTCACAGTTAAGGACAGAGAAGAAGCCAACAGCTCTGACACATATTAATACTATTCTGTTGTAGTGAGATAAAGTCCACAGCTACCTCAGGCCCCTCAGGATCTACTGGAGCTGCTACATAACTTCAGCTTGCTGTTATTTTCTACTGCCATCTTCATCAATTGTTCTGTGACTGACTGATTTTAGTCTACTTGCTTGACATGCCTTTTGAAGTATACTTGGTTTCTCTGCTCTATCTCTTTCCAGTGAGCACATTGCATACTTTAACATGATTGATTAGAAAGTTTGCAACAAGGACAAACAATGACAAGGATTACAAAAAACAGCATATTTAAGTTCTGCAAAGCATAGTCTCACAACAAAAAGATGAGACTGGCCTTCTGGCAAACATTGTCATTGAGGTAATCAAACACAACCATATTACTATTCAGAAAGACATAGATGCTTTCATAACCAGCAGAGCGAGAGCACAAACTTATTTTGTCTTGATAAGGCAAGACTGATCTGTGATCATTTCAGATAGAAATGTGCAACCAGTGTAAATTGGAGGAGGTCAATTACCATTAGAACTTGCTGTGTCGGAAGATTTAAATAATTAATTAGGATTCTGTGCTGTGGTAGCTGTGTGCAAATTACAAACTGCAGATTAACTGCAATTGCACTCTGCCTTGACACTCAGGTGTGATTGTTTGAAATAATCAGCCCCTACAATGTTCAACATTAAAGCAGAAATAAACATGCTAACAGCCTGTTAGAAAAAACAATTTGGTCTCTGCAGTAAAATTGATATCCCATTCATGACAACTTTGCAAGAGGTGAATTTTTATGCAACCTGATGTATATTCAATGTGAAACTGTACAAAAACATTATATTTAACCTGCCAGTATGTAAAGGTAGTGGTAGGATTCAATCATAGACACCAACAAATGTTATATGAATTGTAGTTATGATTTTGTTTTCACCACATGCCAAACAAGCACAACTTCAAAATGTTACATTCCAAACACATATGGGATAAGGTGGCCTTTCAGTTCTTCTATTATAAGGACATGTGGTCTCATACTAGACCTCCACTAGCCCTTAACCTACCCAGACAGGTATTAACAGGTACATTTTTAAAATGTTAAACTTTAGTTTTGTAGATATATGTATTTTATATATGTTTAAAGCAGCATCCCACCTATTTCATAATTGAGAGTAAAGAGCTTCTGTTTATACTTGTGTGTGGTTAACTGTTTACTTGCTCTCGACAACGTACGCCCTTTTGTCCTTATAAAACACCTTCTGAGAGTAGTTAAAGTTTGAAACATTTAAAGACAGTGAATTCCCTGGTTTAGGTGGGTGCACACAGCATGTCAGCTCAGCTACATCTGTGATTCTCAGATTAGCAGCTAGCATGTTTCTGTAGTACTTTCTGTAATGTGAAGGTCAGTGAAGATGGCCATCCAGCTGTCTGGATTATCTCCTGGCCTTCTCACTTTTCACTGCTAGCATCTCTCCTACAACTTTCTGTGTGTGGATGTATGAGTGTGTCTCTGTGTGTCTTCAGGACACAGCAAAGCTTCAACAACTGCTGACCCGTTGATCAGTATGTGTGAGGGGTAGGGAATCCACTCTTCCTTGCAACTTGAAAAAAAGTCAGTGTCCTTACAATGTGCCTCCAATGTAGACCATAGATTGTATGTAGTATTTATACTGTAGTATGAAATGCTTTCACTGTGGTGTGGATTTGAAGCATTGATTAAATGTGCCTGACAGCCACAGTGATGATGGTGATGTTTTTGTCATTATGATGATAATGCAATGCAGGTTGAGGCTCTTTCGTGCTGAGGGAGAAAAGAGAGCTTGATGCCTCGCAGGTACTGTCTCTTTCATATCTCTGTTTACATGACCTTTTCTGTATGATTATACCTAACTCTCACTGAATAAAACCACCTTAAAGCTGTTTTTTTTTCTTATTTACCCACCACCATCATCACCATAAAGTGTATTATTTTTCAGGGTGTAGAATCATTAATAAATCATGGTGTGGTTTATACAACAAATGTCATTTGAAATCATGACAAAACAAGCTATATGATTTGAAAGGGGGTGCTTGAACAGTCCTAAAACCTGTTTGGAACATAACCTCTACCCCATTTTCATTTGCTTTTATAATACCAATCTCACAATGGCAGATTCTTTAAATGAGATAACATTTCCAGTAAATAAAAGTGAGGCCACCTCTGTCAGTGTAGTCTTTCATGGGTCATCTTAATTTTGTGTCAATTTTTTTATGTTCCTGACTGTGTCAAACTAAAGGTATCTGTGGCTCAAAAGTGTAATATGCTCCAACACAGTGACTGCAGTTAGCAAGATTTTGTTTTGTTCATTTTTGTTTTCATTTTTCAGCTCATGAAAAAACAACAACTTGTGTAACATCATCTTTTTTTTCCAATATACTCAGATTTGGTTTCAAAATGGTTCAAGTTTGACACAATCCAAGTTCCAACTGTGTTTTTTGGAGACAGGGTTTTGTGCCAAAACATTGTGTCTCAGATCTCGGCTATTAGCTAGGTGTGAACCACATTTACAGTGGACACTGTGGGATCTGTCTGGGTTATACTTTGCCTTCTGTTTCATGAAAGAATACCGGGGGGTGGGTGTGTGGGGATGACAACCCTGTGGCCGATTTGTTTGAGCCTAGTTGGCTCTCCTCTTGCAGGTATTGGTAATTAATTGGCAGGGCAAGTCACTCAGGCTGACTGAGAGGACCTGGCAACAGTGCTCTCAGTCACTACACATGCTTCCACCATAATCCTCTTGGGGAGACTCTCTCCGTTCGCTTGGTTTGGTTTCCTTGTTTTGCTTTGTTTCTTTTCACATCCACTTCCTTACACCACTGACCTCACTGGCTTTTACACAACCTTCTCTTTTGTCAGTTGATTTATGTTTTCTAAATAAAAGAAGGGCTTGTGAGATGGTGAGCAATGAGCAAAGGGTCCTCAAAGTCAATGCTACTTCTATTCACAAGTAGGAACAACATGGAACACAAGATCAACAGATGGATCGATGTGGTTTCAGCATTACTTTGACCTCGACTGTGTTAGGTTCAAAGGAAGCTGATCCCAGAGGCAAAGCTCCTAATTAGCAGTATATCTACATCCCAACCCTCTCAATTTTATCAGATGATTGAATGTGTGTTATCAGCAGTTATCAGCCCATAAGTATGGGTGATTATAGCCCTGCTCTACTTGCTGATAGGCCCAGTAAGTTTGTATCATCCTATGGAATGGGCAGCTATATTATTATGTGTTGTATCAGCGCTGACTACCTCAGGCTTTCACCCAGGATACTTTAGTTCATGTCCTCTGTAAAAAGAAAAAAAAATTAACAATGTTATTCGAGGTGATGTCAGGTAATGTCCATGTGCCTTGGTTTTACGAATGTAACTATGTAGATTTATCACTTCCAGTGCTCATGGCATTTTGGAAATTATTCCTTGATCCTTCACATTTTTGGATTTTTTTTTTTAATTTTTAGCCTTTTTACTAGGAAAATAATGACCTTCTTAACCTGCCATTAGGTGGGGCAGGACCCAACTCCCTCATTCCTATGTGCTGATAACAGATGCAAACAGAGAAAATCAGTGTCCTTGAGGGGATCGAAAAGGAGCTCAGACATCTGTGAAACTGCTGCTCATCCGCTTCAAAATAGTTTGAGAATCTGATTAGGATGCCTCCTGGAAGCTTTTCTCCAGAGGTTTTCATAACCTACGGGGAAACTGGGAGGAGACAACAGGGCTGTCGTAGAACATGCTGAAGGGGTGATACACGGTGTCCATAAAGTCTCTTTATGATTGGAAAAAATATTCCAAAGGCAACTGATAAGCTATAATGATTAGTGTATTAGGTAGTTGTATGTAGTCAGTGGATGTCAGAGTTTTAAGTCACATTGCATTTGTGTATTTCAGGTCAGGTTGATAAAACAGGTTGTAGTAAATTGACCCCTATAAAAATGGCACAATGTTTATCATGGTGTATTGAAACAGAATGGGCTCCTTCTTTCTGTGGGGTTCTGTTAATGATATGGTGTCTGGAACAAAGATATGAGACATCTCTGACCTAAAGCTAAACATCAATGATGCCATTTGACCATTGATGAGGCTCTGCTACAGCAAACATGGCAACAAATCCAGTACCGTCTTGATGTGATTCATGCAGCTGATGTTGTCTCTGTAGAAGTGTATTAAATGAGGCAAAAACTTAATTATCTATTCTCATTATGTAATAACTTCCACACATTTGTCCGCTCATTTGGTTTTGTAGAGCTCATTAGGTTGTAAAGAGACCTTCTGGACACCCTGTATATTATCTTTCCTGGGAATTTCTTGGGATCCCCAGGAGCACCTGGAGTACTGTACTGAGAATGATACAAATACTAGTTTGCTTAGGCTATTGCCTAGGTTATGCCTGAAAATGGATAGCTGGATGGGTAAAAAAGAGAAAATTTGTGCTGCTCATGCAACTTGGTTAGAAGGGCCTGTGCTGTGTGATCAAAACCCTGCAATTGTAAATGGGATGGTTTCCTTTTGCCTGACTAATAACTGACAGCTCCCCCCTTACACATTATGCTTCAACCTCACACACACAAACACAAATGCGCACACACATCAGAGGTTATTATGGGTTCAAATCATGCTCACTTTAAATAAATGCGGATTTATCAATCCTTTTTGTGATTTATATATTTTTTCATAGTATATAAATGTAAAATAAATACTTTTACATGTATCTGTGGTAATTCATGATAAAAGCCCAAAGACAGGTGTAAATCCATCTGTGTGCATTCATTCATTGTGAGACTGATCTGACACCATACCATAATTCTGTCTGTTGAAGAATATACCAGTGGATGCTTTTTAAAACATGCATCTAATTCCAGTTGTTTTTTTGTGTAATTTCTATGAATAAAACATTAATATTGTAAGAACCAAGTTAATTGCTGAGATCTGGGAACACATCAAACATCACTAAAAATAAGTTCAATGTGTCAAGAAATACAAGCAGTCAGACAGGATGCAAACATCCACAAAAAAGTGGACACAAAAGTGAATCGTGACATAAATACCCAACCTGTTATGGATTCTGGATCTCTTGTTCTGGATTAAATAGCTTCTCTGAGTCTTCTGAAATAGGAAATGCAATGTCTCAATCCAGTGTTTTATAATAAATAAAAATAAATAACTGGGGGCTACACACAACCTAATAATGCAGTGTGTGTGTGTGCATGTGTGTGTGTGTGCTTTTGTGTGTTTCAGACCGTGGGAAGGGAAGACAGAGACAGGCCATTTTAGGAGAACACCCGTCGTCCTACAGTGATAATGGTTATGGTAAGACGAAGACAAGCACACACACTTAGAATGAAACTGGTAACTGAATCCACCAACCTAAACAAGGCTGCTACTTAATCTACTGTCCCCATACCTCTGAGGTGAAACGTGACACTCTCCTACATAAAACACACTCACTCTCACACACACGTTCACCCAGCAAGGTGTAGACAGCCAGTTGTGTGTAATGGTTAGAGGTGCAACAGTAGGTATACCACCACCTTCATTGGAAACTGATCCCTGCCAAATCCCCTATTTAATTTATGGTTTCTCGTAACACACACTTATCCTTGTACGTCAGTCTTTGTGAGGACCCTACAGCGACGTAATGCCTTCCCTTGCCCTGTACTCTAACCTTAACCATCACAAGTAAAATACTAAAATGTTTTAACCTGATTTTCACCTGAATTTTGTTCCTTTGGTAGTTTAACACAAGCTCATGGTTTGTTTGTTTTTTTCTGATTTTGTGCTTCCAGTGATTGTTGTTGCAAACTCCCTCTTAGTCATATGTACTAGCCTATAATAGGATAATCTAAGTGAAAACAGTATTTGACTGGAAATTATTCACTAGAATCACACGTCACGATAGTGATTATCCAGAAAACTCTGCAATGGTTGCCTAGTCACTGCCCTTTTCTCTAGGTTTTATTTCCTCCAGGAGAAAATTAAAAAGAATCTGGAGGTTTGCTTTTCACCATGAGTTACCAACCTCTATCCTTCTTTAATGAAAGTGATATCATACAGCAGGGGTTTTGTTTTGACTGGATGTTTTTTGTCTTCTTTCCTGGTCATACAGCAGGGTTTTTGTTTTGTGTGTGTGTTTTTGTTTTGATGGGATGTTTCTTTCTTCTGTGTGTCTGTGAGTGTTTCCGACACACGACCGTGATGCCATCAGTATCTAACTAGTTTAGTACCCTGACGGATGTGTTTGATGGTTCCTTTCCCTCCATGTAGTCTGTACAGAGAGTTATTCCTCACCTACCACATGTGCATGTTGACTGCTGTTTGTAGGTAGTTGTAAACTGCTCTGAACAAGAAGGAAATGTAAAATGGATCCAGCCTCAATAGTTTATGAGAGTTTATGTGATAGTTGGGGTTAGGGAGCTCGCACCTGCAATCTTGAGTTCTGAAATCTATGGATTAAGCTCTTCTCTTTGTGCTTTGACCACTGCATGAAAATGGGAAGTTCCCAGGCATTGTCTTCTAACTCAAGGCTTTATGTTGATGTCAATGCTGGTGGCCTACTTCTGTACAGATCATACAGATCAGATTATGCCAGCATCCCTGTTAGTGGATCTTGGGAGTTTCTGTATGTAAAATAATGTAGTTCTGAACTTCTTGACTACAGAGGACAGGGGATATTGGAGTTGTTCAGATCATATGTATAGCCCATTAGATGGTGCTTGTATAGACACAGTAAGGGGCCACAAATCTCAGGGCAGGGCTTTTTGATAGCATCAACACTTGAATTTTCCAGGAAAGCCACATTTACTGATCTTTTACAGCCACTTTTCCGCTGACTTATATGTGTGGGATTTACTGTCTTGTCTTTTAGTTTTTGATTGCACCTTTTTACAAAACATTTGATTGGATTTCCTTGGATAGGGTGATGTGAAGACAAAGCTACACATAAGGGTGGTTTCTTCCTAAGTCAGGCTCTTCAAGTTGGCCGAGCTTTGGCCCTTCTTACAATCAGAAGCAGGAAGTGGAAGTGACAATGAAAAGACAACTGTGTAGCATACGAGGGGAAAAGCAGCTTTTGAAACCTGAAAGAGGAATTTAAATATTTTATCGTCTCCCAGGCAGATTGAGGAAGAGTAGAGGATTAACATCCTGACATCCTTTCACGCTCTCTGCCGTACTAGTCTAAATGTGCAGTTTTACCTCACTGAATATATTCAAAATAACAGTGCTTGTATAACAAAAAAGTGGTGGAAGATTTCAGGATTTCTTGTATATAGTAAGAACCCTCCAGGAGATAGCACAATAGCACAGCCACTTCTAGAAACAACAACAGACACAACATTAATTTCGTTCAATCTTAGCTCCTTCTTTTTTCTGCCTCCTCAGGCCCACCCTGCCCCCTGCTGCCTCTGCCTGGCAACAGCAGGTACAAGCTTGCTTCAGTGGATGTTCCAGACATGGTTTCCTACCCACTGCCCCAGTCCTCCTCCTCTTACTCTGGCCACGCCCCCAGCTCTGTTGCTATGGTGAGCGGACTCCATTCATCCAAGATGAACTGCACCCGCATCTTCAACCTCTTCTGCCTCTATGGTAACATTGAGAAGGTAGGTGTGTTTGTCGTCGTAAATTGGGTTTGTGACAGCTATTGCTGTTACAAGTCTAATAGCAATTTGAATGATTAGGGTGCTTTAAGGCCCGACTCTAACCTCTAGGCCACAGACTGCTGAATTACAACTGATGAATAGTGCTACACTGGAAAAGTTGGGTAATGTAATGTTGCTCCCAGGAGCGAGCTGTTAGCTGTCACTGTGTGTGCTTGTAGGTAAAGTTTATGAAGAGCGTTCCTGGCACAGCGTTGGTTGAGATGGGAGATGAGTATGCTGTAGACAGAGCCATCACACACCTCAACAGCATCAAGGTGTTTGGGAAGAGACTCAACGTGTGGTGAGAAAACACATACAAACATCATTATAATTATGTTAATTGTCAATTGTGAATGTGCTAACCAATGTATCTGAAATGTCTTACTTATATCACAAGCAGTGTTTAAAAAAATAGAAAGTTATGATTTGCTGGCAAACCTGGCCACATCACAGAAACCATGTTTAGTTCTTTATCTCTTTATCACTATTTCAATTTGTTATCTTACAACTGAAATGTTTAGAAAGTAATTCATGCCATGCCACATGTTCAAAATGACATTTTCTGATTTTTTGTGCAACAGTGCAAAAGCCAAATATTTTTTATTGCTATAGAATAATGGGGATAATTAGGACCACTGTCCAGTGTACATAGTTCCATTAATACATTAAATAAGGAAAGTGACTATCAGATTGTTGTCTATTTTGATGTAAATACATGTGAATCTGATGTAAGAAACAGAGCTAATTCCATCTGTGAATTTCTGAAAGCTAATTAATTGATAAAATGAAACATTCCTGTTGGTCATGGCCTCCTGGTGGTGGCCATGGTCTCAACACTGAATAAAGCAGCTTTGGATGTGGAATGATGCCATGGCTCCAAACAAACCTGATGTGTGACATGTTGGGAGTGTTTTAGCCTTTTTAATATGAAACTACAACTTGCATGGATTGGATCAGGTGACACAGGTTTTGCTGTGCTGTGTGCAGTGTGTCGAAGCAGCATGCAGTGATCCCCAGTCAGGTGTTTGAATTAGAAGACGGCAGCAGCAGCTATAAGGACTTTGCCATGACCAGGAACAACCGCTTCAGCAGCGCCGGACAGGCCTCCAAAAACATCATCCAGCCTCCATCTGCAGTGCTACACTACTACAACGTACCTCCGTGCATATCACAGGACCATTTACTAAGGGTATGCTACCTCTGTCAGATAACTGGTAAAATCTCAGAACTTTAATTCAAAACAGTAAAACAAATACATGTCCCCTCTGCCTGTCTGTCCATCTTGTCCACTGTTGATTTTTTTTTGCCAAAAAAGGTCTGGATTCTTGACATTTCTCAGGCAAATATATGTATTTTATTTCATTTATTTATTTATTCATTACCAAAAATCTGATATACTGTATGGATGAATATTTAAATTGCAAAAGAAATATATCTTTAAGCAGTTAAAAGTTGCTGGAAATGCATACATGCCTCAGTAAATATTATATTGTACATAAAAATATATATCATATGTCACAGAAGAGAAATATGATATATTTCAAGATGCAGGAGGTAGTCTGAAAGTCTGAAAGTCTGAATGTGACTGTTTGCATAAAACAGACAGCAAACAACCTCCATACCATATGAGGAGTGAAGTGTCACCTCATGGAAGTCACTCATATATTAGTTGCTGTTTGTGTTTTGCAGCTGTGTACGGAGCATGACGTGCCTGGCTTCGTCAAATTCAAGATGTTTGATGCCAAACGTAAGTTGGACTTCATTAGGAAACTTTTTACTATGTTTATTTCATGATCTCCTTTAGTTGTCTGAAAGGACTGATTTATTTACTTTATTTCTCTCTGTAAACTGATTAATTTGAAAGTGATGTTATTGTATTCACTACATATCTCTGCTGCCTCCTATCTCTATCCCATCAATCCTCTTCTCACCTTTTAATCTCACATTCTGTATCTCTTTCTCAGCGTCCTCAAAGACCATTTCTGGCTTGTTAGAGTTTGACAGTAAGACGGAGGCTGTGGAGGTTCTTACTGTACTTAACCACTACCAGATCCGGATACCCAGTAAGTGTCTGAAAGACAGAAAAACTGACTGCTACAAGCATTCATATATTCAATATCCACTCTGCAGAACATTGATTATACATTTTTTATAGGTGTACATATATGTGTCTGTATATGTATATCTCAAAGACAGATCTGTATACAATATATACTACCTTTCTATAATGCTTATTGACACATCATACTTTCTGTGTCTGTTTTACAGTTTAGACATTACTTTATTTTTTGTATAAACAATACTAAAAACTAAACAGGAATGCACAACAGAAAACTCAAGCTCCTCAAAAAAAATAAAATTCATAACAAGTTAACCATAGTTGCTATCATGTGGATTATATTACTGCATGCTTCATTGCCTACTATTATACGAATATACTATGCTAAGCAGAGCCCATATTGTACAATTGTTTATTTTTTCATTTCTTACAACCTAATATCTGTGTTAGGGTGCATCCAAAGTCTAAAACAGGCTGTAATACTAGCATGTGTGTGTGCATCTGTGGTTTCAGATGGGTCCAACCCATACACCCTGAAACTGTGTTTCTCCACTTCGTCTCATCTATAAAACGTTTCCGAGCACAAGAAGAGGCTCCTAGGCCCGATGATGGCAGACCTCTGACCTGAGAGAGGGACACACACACACAGACAAGTAAAGGATGGATCAATTAAAGAAGAGAATGAGCGAGTGTGGGTTTTAAAAAAGATAAAGGTGGAAACATCGTATCTACACCCATCACCCAACCATCCAATAGCAACTCATCAAGCTGACAGTTAGTGACTGACTGTACTTAAATAATAATAAAAATAATAATAGTTGTCTTGTGGGCCTGGAGGACTCAACACATGTTTGTCCCAGTTGCCTTCACTGCATAGTGAACTTGTGTTTGAGTGTAAACCTAGGCTGACAGACAGACAGACAGCGACACTCTCTGTGGAATCTACCGTACCAGCTGGAGTCTACAACAGTGGTGGTCAGAAATCTCTACAATCATCATTTGTGCACATGGACACTGAAATAATATTTCAATGTTTAAAATACAGTGTGTTGTTTCTAATGGTCATTGAACATACACAGTTAATATGGATTTGGTTTAAACAAGTCTTTAAGGTTCATTAGTGATAAATGAGCTTTTGTCTTGACTGCAGCAAGGGTGTAAAGACAGAGCTGCCAATCCGATGTCTTGTTGAGCACTTTGGCTCAGAGTGAGGTATTTGTGGTCCCCGTTCCTTGTCAAATGGTTTTGGTTACTCTCCAACCCAACTTTTCCCCAACTGCCAGAATGATTTCAGATCGATTACACGGTCATTTGGAAAACTTAGGCCAGATTTCCATGATATTTTGCAGGACTCTTCATGTTTCCAAAAGGATAAACTATTAGAATTTATCCTCTTGGATCAGAGCAGTTTTTGCTGCTTGCAGTTTTCTCAAGAACCACTCCTACAGTTTGATTATAACATCCAAAACCCAGGATTCACTCCCAGTGGTTTCTGTGACATGAGAAAACCAGAAGCAAGCAGTAGGGCTTGCAAAGTGCTAGTCTGTCTACTGAGACTGAGGAGCACAGTCAGACAGTCAGAGTGTATCAAAGCTGGATGTCAGAGGAGGAAGTTTGCCCCACGGTGCATTTTTGTACACACTGCAACAGCAAACATCCCTACGGCAGCATCAATACACCTGTCAAGTGTGAAGTAGATCGGATGAATGGTTCTTGTGATATGCAAAGGAAACACTCAGTCAGTCCCTCACAAACACACAAAGAATCTTTTATTAACGCTTAGATGCTTTTATTATTTCTTAATCCTAATATAAATTTTACATATGAAATATCTGTCAGATTGCCATTAAAGTTGCCCAATCACATTCAGATTCACAAATACTCCTTTTTTATGCTTCTTTAACCCTTCCTATAATAAGGGTAATATGAAATTGCATCCCTAAGGGGTTGTGAGCAGTGTTTCAGACTTTGAGGCTTCTAGTTTGACAGCAGAGACACTCTATGTAACTGGCATCAAAGGGAACTGTGTAAAGTCACAGTTATTGCACTAAGTAGGTAGAGCTTTTTCCAAACAGCAAGCACTGAAAGTAGTCTCTGCACTATTGACGTCTGATCCCATTGTAATTTGTCTCAGCTTAGTGTACTAGTTTGATATGAAAGTAAAGTTTTATCAGCCTTTAGACCAAACTAACATGAGTTAATCTGAGTATGTCATTAATTTGTCTTTAATTACTTTCTATAATAACTTAATGCTGTCGTACACAAACAGTGAAGTGTATCTGGTGATGTTTTTTTTAGTTTTCTGGGACCTTAATTTATTCAGAATTTGCTTACAGAATGTCATTTTAATATTTAAAAAATATAGACAAAAAAATCTGTGACAGCTCTCTGCTGTCACTCAGTACTGTATATATACAATGTTTATTATTCTTTTATTTTTTTATATTTCATTGGTGTTGCAGTATGTTCAAAGTGTTTTTTTCTCACATGGTGTCAGTGTATTATTACAGGTACAATATTGTATATAATGTGACTTTGAATTTTATTTTGCCCATAGGTCTCTGCATTATGTCTATACATTTGTGCATTATCTTGTTAAAAATGGTCACACCCACATCAGGGTGACCACAGCGAACATGGTGGTAAGATATAGTAATACTCCCTGAGTTAGGCGCTGATGGTGCCACTTCCTGCAGTCAGACCAGCAACCCGAGTCTTGATTTTCATGATGAAAGCCAAATCTTTTGGTGGACTTGAGGAGGATTACGACAGCATGGGAGTTTCATCTTATTTCCTTCTAGTAGTACATGCTTGATGTTGTGCAACATGAAAAATGTTTATTGATTTTTGTTGTTAGGGCCTCAGTCAGCTACTCCCAGTAACATCCTCTTACCTTTGCTGCTTTTGGAGCATCATTGCAGTTTGCATGTAATTTTAAACATTTGCTGCCAAATCACATGGTTGGTTGTTCTGGCTTCAGAGAATCTGTTCTCCTAGCCCAGTATTGATCTAATTTCGGTCGAGTCTAAACCATGCAAAAGGAGTAATGAGCATAATACTAAAGGTCTTTCTACATGTAGACACAGTCAATGGTAAAGCAAAAAACATTGGACCTAATGCATCAGCCTATCAGTATTTAGCTCCGATGCTTAAAGACACATCCTGCCTTTCAGTCATCATTATTTGCTTAACATTTATTTCTTCTTAAAACATTGTGATGGATCAACCTGTCAGTGTTAACCAGTGGAATATATTTGATAGGAAGGCATGAAAGGCTGGCTTGTAGAAGTGTAATGACTTCACTGGTTGGATTCAAGATAACTGTTAGTGCAGTAAATTCCCCAATTTCTTGAAATGTTTAAAACCCTTATTAATGTGTTACATTACAGTTGAGTCCAAGGTGCAACCTAGCTAAAGCCTAGTCTTACCTAACCTAATCCTTTTAAAAGAGAGGTAAACACCTGAAATATCTTTTTTTTGGTGGTGTGCGCAATTACTGTAAGACCAGTAAAAGCAGAGCCAGGGAAGGTAAAGAGACAGGAAGTCATCTGGGTCAAATGACATCATATTATTGGGATACAATACATGTGCAGTGAACTGGAGCTGTGACACTGGAGTAGAACCAGGAAGTAGTCCTTCATTTTGGCGTTTGTTTCACACACACCTACTTTAAGAATGGGCTAATCTTCCTTTCAAATTCAATAAAAGTTGAATCTTTGTCGTACCTGTCGTACAGAAAATGCTTTTGCTCCTTAAAATAAATATATACTCATTTGCAATGTGCATGGACAACTACTGGAATTACATATTAAATGATATTTTGCTTTGTCATATTAAACAATGTATTCATTTTTTTCTTGAAGTGTCTTATTTTTATGATCTAATGTTCATATGGCAGTTGTTTGTTTTTATGTTTCATAAAATATGGGAGTAAATAAGCTAACTTAAATCAGCGAGGATGACTGGACGCATTGCTTTTGTTTGGTGAAGCACAGAAACAAAATGCATATTGTCTTCTATCCTGTATCTCATGTTTGAAATGCAGATTTTATGGCTCCAAGCCCTTCTTTAAGAATGCCAGGATCTGTCACATCTGTGAATTTAGGGCATGCTTTTTGTACATAATGTGTAGATATGAAAAGGTGTAAAAAGTTTAAGTCTGCAGATAAAATATTGCTCATTTAGATGTTGTTTGTACATCTCCTGCAGCACTTGAATCTTACTGTATTTCTAAGAAGGTATTATTTATTCCTTTTTAAGTTTTTAGGCATTCAATAGGATTTACTTAATGAGGGCTGTTGTAAGTGTAAGCTGATTTGAGATTTTCATCACAGGACTGACAGTATGACAGAAACACAGGTTTATTGAGGTTTTGAGGCTATAAGGGTTAAATGTTATTAATAGTCTGTAATCACTAACAAAGCACTTGGAAATATGGTGTTCTCTTCATTTTAAAATTCTCTGTGGTTGTAACTTATATGTACATGTTCAAATTGAATAAAGGTTCAGGTTTGGAGCTGTAAGGTCAGCAACAAACAGCTTAACTCAGCGCACACTCTCACTTGTCTTCATTTACAGCAAAGCATGTTTTCACATGAAAGGGATGTCTTGTTTACTTATTTTAACCACATTGAGGTCACTGAGATTATTTTGACCCTCTCAAAATGTAACAAATACTGTAAGGATATTTTTTTATTTTGCAGGTTATGACATTTCCTTGTGAATTCAGTGCTGTTTTCTATGCAGCTGGGAGAATGCGTTGGTATTAAAACTACATTGCCATTACATCATGCATTGATTTGCTCAAACTCAAATACTGCCAATAAAAACATCATTTTACTATTTAAATTATTCTGTGTTCAATAAATTCCCATTTACTTTTTTTTTTTTTTTAATCAGTTACTACCATTGTAGGTTTCATGAAAGTGAGTGGGTGAGACACATAGGTGAGATAGCCAGGTCTCGATCAGAGTTCATTTTAAATTTATCCGGATCCGTCCATCCAATGCCATTTTTGTGTCAGATTCCTCAGCAGATGTGTACCTTTTTACCTCTGGACAAAATACAGTACTTGGTCATAATCTCTGCTAATTTCTCTCATTGATATCAATAGTATCTTACATAGGCACAGACAGAAACTGAGTGCTCAGTGAATCCTGGTGTTGTGTTACCGTTTAAAACAGTAGGTTTCCATCGTGCATTGCCCACAGATCACCACCGTCTGCATTATGCATTCGCATATGAGTGACCAAAGTCTAACTTTCAATTAGGAAATCCTTTCAAATCAGATAATTGCAAGATTACGGAAGCAGCGTTGTTTTCACTTTTCTGTTGTATTCACATGCTACTACTTACAACAACACAGTGAAAAAAATGCTAAGGATACAGTAGGTAGGGCAGAAAAGGAGTTCCAGTGCCTTGAGAAGAAGCTTGTCACTGCATTACATGTGACCCATCTGCATCGCCGCGTTCGCTCCCGCTCAGATCATGTGACCGATTCCCGTTCGCTGATTGGCTTTTTTCAAATACATCGCTCTTAGCTCATTGGTGTGTTTTGAACCGCTGCTCTACTGCGGTCAATTCAAAAGAGTCTGTCAGCATTCCAGCGGCAGGCAGAGCACGAAGTACATTAAGTTACGGAGCGAGGCTCAGTCAGGTAATTGTACCCTTTTACTTAAGCTGAAATATGAATTATGTTATTTTTCAGTGTAGTTGAATACCCGAACCATTGATCTGCACAGAAAATGGGTCTGCTGCCACTACAAAAGAAATAGAAGTTAAGTCGTAACGATTTGACGTTAGCATTAGCTAAGCTAACGTTGGTGACCTTACCTCGTTTAGCGTGGAAAAAAAACCGGCCTCTTTACTGGCTGTGTAACACGTTTATATATTCTCGATCTTTCGAGTTTACTACTGTAACTCAACAAAAACATTCTGTAACAAGTCACCCTAACAGCTGGAGCTAAACGTACTGTAAAGTAGGACATGAGCCACTATTAATGTAGCATAACGATATCTTTGACCCAACGTTTGGCCTTAACGATACAATCTGGAACGCAGCCTCTCAGTCTCGTTAGTTTTTTATAGACACTTAAACAACATTTGCTAAAATATGGCATTGTCATATCTGTTGAAATGGCACTCTTGACATGACATGATTTTTTTCTTCAGGCAATAATGGAGGACTACTTGAAGATAGAGAAAATTGGAGAAGGTTGGTCTTATTTTCATGTTTACATGATACGTACAATCCTTGTTGTCCAAGCCATAAATATCACAGAATCGATCATTTGCTAATCCTTGGTGTTTTCGATTGAAAACTGTACAAAGACTTTTGCTAGATATGTTAGATTTTTAAATGTATAAATGTTTGTTTATGTAATTATACACTCTGAATTTGAGGCATTGAGTTTTTCATTTATGTCAAGCACAGGAATTGGGTGCGCTCTCTAATCAACAATCAGTGTCAGTTTGCCTGTGCTTCACTCTTAAATTACTCTGGTAACATTCTGTTCTGCAGGTACCTATGGGGTAGTGTATAAGGGGAGGCACAAGGCCACTGGGCAAGTTGTGGCTATGAAGAAGATCCGTCTGGAAAGTGAGGAAGAGGGGGTTCCCAGCACTGCTGTGAGAGAGGTCTCTCTGCTTCAAGAGCTGAAACATCCCAACGTTGTAAGGTATGCTGTCTTGGTATGGAGTGCTGGCTGTGTTAAAGAATGCTCTAAAAATTCTGTTGGTTTTAAATTTTCAAGCTCACGAATGGTATACCCCCTAGACACTAATTAACTGTTGAATTAGATCTCAATCGTAACAGCAGTGAGATGCAGCTTATGTTAGTATGCCACTGTATGTATGTATGATTCTCAGTGGTATGTCGCTGTCAGTGCTGTTATATTGCTTCTGAGAAATTGATACAAACGTATTCGCCGTGACATACAGCATAATATTGACATATCACTAGAACAACAATGCACACCATGAGCCACTTTTACCTCAACCTGACTTTGCAGCACCAGAAACTGCCAGATTAACAAGTTTGCATACAATCCTTGAGTTGTGTAAGCAAGCTGTGTTCTACATTATAACCACATGTAGATTGTATCTATTGGTAATATTTAGTTTTCACTCTGGATAATTTACAGTATCCTAATCCAGATGAACCTTTCCAGTAATTGAGAAAATGTGAATAAGAGTCACAGCCAATGAGAAATTGAATACATATATATAGCCTCTACTTACCTAGTCTTTGTGTGTATCACAGACTCCTGGATGTCCTGATGCAGGAGTCTCGTCTTTATCTAATTTTTGAGTTCCTGTCCATGGACCTGAAGAAGTATCTGGATTCCATCCCCTCTGGCCAGTACATGGATCCTATGCTGGTTAAGGTAACTGTTTGTTGTTAATAATGAAATTCAATGTGAGGACTTTATGTTTATTTGTGGCAGTTGTATCATTGCAGGGCACTGATTTGGTTTTTAACTGAATTATGAAATCACATTATATAGTAACACCAGTTATGTGTTTCTGGGCTCATTTGTTGCTTAGTTAACTTTATTCCTGTCAATCAGATTATACAGCAGTGTCCACTGAAAGTTACCTTTTCGCAGAAACTCAAAATTAATAATATGATGTTTTGCTGTTGTCCCGTTTTTAATAAATTGTGCATTTTTAATAACTTCTGCATACAACAAACTACAGAAACCATCCTCCAAACATTAAAATGTTAAGCTCTTTAAGGAGATTATTGCAATTTTTTTTCCTGATCCTGCACATAATGGAAATAAATTGTCTTTCCTGTGTGCTGCAGGCAAGCACTAGATACAGCTGTCTCTGTAATGCTTTAGAGTATATTAATGTTTAGTTTCACAACTCAAAACATGTGTCCATCTTTGTTTATTCTCCCTCACCACCACTTAGAGCTACCTTTACCAGATTTTGGAGGGCATTTACTTCTGTCACTGTCGTCGAGTTCTCCACCGGGACCTGAAACCCCAGAACCTCCTGATTGACAACAAAGGAGTTATCAAACTGGCAGATTTTGGCCTGGCTCGAGCTTTTGGTGTTCCTGTCAGAGTTTACACTCATGAGGTGAGATTCCACTCAGACTACTGGGAGTGTGTGTAATTCAGTGGTCAGGGGTAAAGCATCACCAAATACTGAACATAATATAATGAATAATGGCTCATTTGATAAGCAGTGCCAAAAAAAAACTCAAGCCTTTAACATGACCAATGAAAATTTGTGTCTGTGTTCCAAGGTTGTAACTCTATGGTACCGGGCTCCAGAGGTCCTGCTGGGTTCACCCCGATATTCAACCCCTGTCGATGTTTGGAGCACTGGGACCATCTTTGCTGAGTTAGCCACTAAGAAACCTCTGTTCCATGGAGACTCAGAGATCGACCAGCTCTTCAGGATCTTCAGGTAGATGCACCAAAACATAACTATGAGCATTCAACCTCACCAGTTGTTGTGGTCAGTATTGTGTGTAGTATTAGTTTATGTACAATGGCCAAATGGCAGTAACGTTGCCAGAAGACAACAGTTAAGCTGCTTCACAACGCTGCCATTTTGTTTCCACAATGGGTCATATCATTTTCAATCACAAGTCTCCTTTTGAATTATGTGATGCTGCTGCATCTGCCAGTGTTGGTAATGTACTTAAAGCAAGAGCAAATAGACATGTTTTATTACTAGATACATGGCTGGGATGGAAGCACGTGGCTTGTGTAAGTGAGTACACTTATAAAAAGTATTTATAGGATTTTGAATTTATATGTACCAAACTTTCCAAAAGCACTGGGTTCTGTTATTGTACTGTAAACTCAGTGGCTCCCGCTTATGTCCTGAGATCAGGGAGGATGAATATTAACAATGGCAAATGAGTTGAAAGAAATAAAAACCCAATAATGTAACATTAAACGGCAACCAAAATGAAAACTGACTCCCAAGTCTTGTGAAGAAGGCAGATATGTCTTCGACTTTACTAGTTCTACAAGTCATATCATTCCCAAGCTTATGAATGTTATAGATATAGTGGATGCTTACTCATCAGTCTGTAAGATGGCTGTAAGAGGACAGTGGCACACAGTGCAAACATTGAGGGACCCTGTACCAACTGTGGAATTCTGATGTCTTTCAAAACTAGAAATATAAAACCTTTATACCAAAATGTTCCATGACCTGTGGGCCCAAAAGAATTCAACTTGGATGTTTATATTTGCTGAACTATAGCAGGGCAGGATTAGTTCCTAAGGGTCCCATGGTGCGGTTATTTTTTGGCAACTGACCCTCCCTGTTTTAAATCCTTCTGTCTCTTTCTTTTTCCAGGACTCTGGGAACCCCAAACAATGATGTGTGGCCAGATGTAGAGAGTCTTCCTGATTACAAAAACACATTCCCTAAATGGAAGTCTGGCAACTTGTCGTCAATGGTGAAAAACCTGGATAAGAATGGCCTGGACCTGTTGGCGGTAAGACCTGAACTTCTTAACAATTAAATTCTGACTGATACTATGAGTTGAATTGCAATGTTTGTTATGTTTTAAAATCTGGGCCTGTACTGGTTTTGGTGCCTACTATGAAATGTCTAGCATGTAAACACACCATGCCTCTATAGCAGCGGTCTCCTTCCTTTTTTGAGCAACAGACCGGTTTCATGTAGGACATATTTTCACGGACCGGATAAACACAATAAAGAAATTCTGTTGCCCACATTAAAATAAATATCTTATAGTATATGTAATATTAAAACAAATGTTAAATGCATAGAAAAACATAATTGACCTTAAGGCAGTATCATTGGGAGCCCAGCGCTTCATTCTGTGCAAACAGTCCAGTTTATTCTGTGGTTTTGTTTTGAATGCTGTCACAGCAAAGACGTTTATGTACTCCTTTTTTTTTTTTTTTTTTTTTTTTTTTTTAGCAAGTTTGTGGGCTTAATTGAGCCGTAACTATCACATGATGTGTCAAGTGACATGTTAGAGACCAGAGAGAATCTGGTAATTTTTTTCAAAATAAAACATCCTTCACAGTCTGAATTAAACCGAAGCAGTGTTATTTTTTTGTTCCTGTGTGGCGCGGTTCCAAATTACCCACTGACTGGTAACAGTCCACAGACCATTGCTCTATAGGACAAGAACTAGATAAATCATATCTCTTTTAGGCTCGGTGGGTACCCAGAAGTCCCCTCTTTGCAGACCTGCCCACTTTATGATAATTCCATGGAGTTCAGGCCAAAAAGAAAAGTTTTTTTTGTTGTTTTTTCTCCACGAGTGTCTCACAATACTGACAATACTTTGTAATTTGGAATGTATCTTGAAACAGTTTCAGCCCTTTTTCTTAGACGCTGATGAATGGCATGTTAAGTAGAATACTCAAGTTATTGACTAAATCTGGGTAAAAGTCTTGTTGTGACTGACTCAAAAATGGCCATGCATGTCTGATGACCTTACTCGTGTCAGTGCTATGACAGAATTGTGAAGTGTGCAGAAAGCTTATTGCATAACTTAATAAATTATTACCCGTTTTAACTTGTGGAAATACAAGCAGTCATGAATCTATATTGTTCTGTTGCAAATCGCTGCAGTTCAGTTTAGCAGGCAGTGCTGTGGCTGTGTTGTCCAGTTGGTTCTCTATAGAACCTCCTGTTACTTAACTTACAGTCTTCTGAATGACAGTCTCTCTTTTCGTCCCTGCTGCAGGAAATGTTGACCTACAATCCTCCCAAGCGGATCTCGGCACGTGAGGCCATGACTCACCCTTACTTTGATGACTTGGACAAGTCCACCCTGCCGGCTGCAAGCATCAACAAAATCTAACATATATAAACACATTCATACCCAATGTCAATTATTTTTCTGTAAATACTTGTGTGTGCTTATTGTTTTAGACCTGTAGTAAAGTTTTGTCTTTCAATAAAACTGCACTTTCTGTCATTCTCAACTTCTGAATTAATCTTAATTTTTCTTAAAACATTTCTGAAAGTATAGTGCTTGACATGAGCTGTAATGTCTTTATTTCTCAAAAATAAAAATCTTGAAACACTTATTTTTTTATAATCCTCGACACCCTAATGTTGGATCTGGCCATGTCATTAATGTGACCATAAGGTTCTGCTTCACGTATACACTTACCCAGTCTGCTCTGTGTGTTGGTAATGTTGTGCCGACTTATTCATTCATTGTTTCTCACTGGGCCTCCCAATACCTATACAAATATGTTGTATATGTACAGTATGCAACAGGGCAGCTGCAGTACATACAGAAAAAAGAAAAAGTGCACACCCTCAGTGTTGTGTTCCACTGGCGAACGGTGAATCAAGTGTGACAAGTATTCATAAATTAACAACCTGATTTGAACATTTACCTATAACTGGCCCCTTATAAGGGAAGTCCCTGAGGAATTTAAGTTGCTGCATCAGAAAAGCTGTAACACTTTAAAATAGCCTCTGCACACTGACAACTTGCTCCTTAAAAACAATCATACTACACATGAACGGGACAGTATGAGGATGCAAGAGACACAACAAGGACAACAATGGCCATTCATATACAGCTGCATGACCGTGCTACTGTATTGGGTTAAGATGACTGAAATTATTAATTTGTGGATGTCTGTAATATCTAAATGCTCTTATATTTTCATGGTGAATTAAATACTGAATTAAAACAAGAATTGGAATCATCTAATTTAATACATTGTAAAATAATTCTCAATTAATAAAAAATAAATAAATAAATGATGCAGACTAAAAAAAAAAGTTGTGATTAGATTGGATTTATTAGGCACTGTGGCCCTTTATGGGCCAAAGCTTCTTGGTGCTTCATTTACTCTACTGTGCCTTCATCTGGACAATAAATGTTAAGCAGAGTGATTATTCTGACACCATGGCTTTAGTGTGCTGAGCTTTGATTTGCATTATGTTATAATGCCAATAAACAAATTATATACTCAAATATATAGTGTATATATTTTTCCAATGGAATCATGGAATGGGCAGAGGGGAAAGTTGATGGAAATTGTGGAGAAGTATGTGATCTGAATGTGCTCTCCCTCCAGAAATCTTCAATATAATTTTTTACATTTATATAGAGATATATTTAAACTGACACCAATTTAAAATACTTATGATATGCCAAATATTTGCACTTGGTTGTTTGTTCTCATCTGCATATCTTTGTATTTATTATTTATGATTATTATTTACAGGCAATTAAGCACTTTGACCTGTAGATGGCAATGTATGGTGACTTTTTGGGATTACTTATTTGGTGGCTAAAATGTAAAAACACACACACACACACACACACACACACACACACACACACACACACACTATAGATGTTTGGTTTTACACATACTTTTTATTATAAAAAGCATGAATCTTTTCCATGGTTCAACCATGAAACAATGTGTATACAAACAGGACATTTATTCACCATTAACTAAAGTCACAGGTGAAATGTTGCTGGTTCCATCGGTGCTTCTGGTCTTGTAGTTATCTGCTGAGGGACTCTTTCAGCTGCTCATATATTCTCTGTTCCTGCACGACACAGACATTCATTGTATATATGTGGTGTTTGCACAGCAGTAAAAACAGTCTGAGCCTCTTCAAAGACCAAGTCTACCAACAGTCCAAGCTCAGTCAGCATAAAGGCAGCATCTTCAGCATCTAGAATACTGCCAGTATCATGGACAAATAATGAATCAGTGCATTACACTGAGAAAAGACAAATAACCACATAAAAAATGAATAAATAGATATTAGATATACAGATATTAGATATATAACAGTAATTTGAGTTTATTTATTTGGAATGGCGATGAAATTAAGCTCTGTCAGATGGACCTATCAACAAGCCAAACATAGTTGCAGATGCTGCCACTGTGCATTGAGCTATCACCCAGGTACTTCTGATAGGGGTGATACTAACTAACATTTCTTTATTGATTCAGCTTTCACTTATTTTTCAAAAATAGTCAATTAAAGTTCTGGTCAACTTGCACAAAAACAACAACCCTAATTTCTACTTTAGATTTCTCAAGCAATGCATTATACTAGTAAAATATAACAATAGTTCCTATGAAACATACTTTTACTCGTCCAACAGGTCTAGGAATATAAGGCTCCATTTACAGCGCCAAGTCAGTGCCTATGTTTAGTGCCTATAGTTATGAAGGCAATGAAATATCATATCCTCATAGCTATGGTGCTAATGGTAAAACAAATAAGAAGCTATAAAAACGCCAGAACCAACTAATATTACTTATTGGTCGAACAAAAAGGTCAGATTGGTATCTGTCATTCAACCTCTTCTCTCTCTTTCAGATTTCTTCTAGTTTGATTGTCTCTTGCTCGGTCACACGGTCAAGCTCCAATTTTCTCAGGCTAATTTACTATGTGGGAAACGAGGGTTCATGTGAAATGACCACCAACATATTGAATATATACAACTTGTATGAAGACCACACAAGAGTTGGGATGGACCGCAAGGGTGGCGCCCTGTGCAGAGTTTTGGACCTCACTCAGCAGTCACAGGTACCTCAGGCTGAGTGTTAGTCTAATCAGGGATGGTCTGTGAATATGTGCACAGCCCTCTGTATAACTTCTGTATTATTAACTGGTCTTGAGTGGAGCAAAAAACATTCATATTTCAAAATCACTGGCAATGGATCTTGTGTTTTTGATGCATGCCTCAAGGGAGACCCGTC
>JAOWBC010000318.1:22917857-22944610 GCA_028566105.1 Hypoplectrus providencianus | reverse complement strand
GTTTTAATTTATGTTAATTATATCTTTTCAAGTACCGTCTAATTCAAGTCATTGATGCCTCAATCCCCCCCCCCCCCACACACACACACACACACACACTACATAAAGGAGTAAAAGATTAAAAATATCTGCTTTTTATACTTGTAAAAGTGACCAAATTTCCAGTGCTTCTCAGATCCTTTGGCATCATAGTTGCTGAATGCTGAATCACCAGATGTTGTAATTCTGCTCAGAGAAACAGCTAAAAGATAAAAAGAAAGTCTGAGGATCTGGGGGTTCCTCCTGGTTAGTACGCCACAAGCATCTCTGAAATGTAGCATAGTGCAAGGCAATGCAGTGGTTTATAAACCACGTAAAGGATTTTAAAATCAAACAAAAACTAACAGACAAGCAGTGTTGAGGCAATTTTGAGGCAAGGTCTTGGTCAGAATTTGTGCTGCAGAGTTTCACACATTTCAATATAGGCTGACAGACACACTCAATTTATCTAAAAGATTCTGGTGGTCAGAGGCGTCAGTAGTAGTAGTAGTAGTAGTAGTAGTAGTAGTAGTAGTACCAGAACAGAAAGTTTGTTCTTATCAAGGTTTGTTGTGATATCATTCACAGCTTTTAGTAGGACCATCTCTGTGCTTGATGTTTCCTGAAAACCCTGACTGAAATATTTCTAGTTTAGTATTTGAATTTTAAAAGGCTGAATAAAATGTAGTTACTCTAGAACTTTGCTTAAAAATTGAAATTGGTCTTGGTGATAACATTTCTCAGTTTCCTTTCTTTAAAAGTGGACAAAAAAGGGCCTAATATCTATAACTATATATATAAAAAAAAAAAATAGGTATAGAGCCAATTTTTTTTGTCAGTTTGCACATGTGTATAAGCCTGCACACATGCCATGTCATTTTGACTTGCACAGTTTTCTTGGTTACGTTGAATATCATTAAACGCTGTTTTTTTTTCTTCTTTTTGTATTCACAGGTCATGAGGGGGCATACTGCTGAGTGTTACAGTCCCTAAAATGGTCTTGGAGTTCTGAAAATTATCGGAATACCTTGGCCTACTCTAGAAGTATATAACATTTTTAAGGCAATCTGCATATAAAGCCATTCATGAAACAGCCATGACAAGACCATTGATGAAAACTGAATAGTCCTAACTAACTAACTAACTAACTAACTAACTAATTAGTTAGTGGGCTGCCAGGTTTTCCGGGTTGTGTTGAACATGCATCCGCGATCTGGGAGCAGATACAGCGTGCCTATGGCTCAGTATCACACAAGCTTGTAGAGTTCACTCTGAGTTCTTCCATGTTCCCGGGTGCATCAGAGACATCCAAACATCGCCTTCATCAAGCCAGGAGAGTTAGGGCAGAAGACAGTGGCGGAAAAATCAGTATGTCTGCTCAGCCCTGGTAAGAGCTGGGAAATGTGCTTTGATTTGGACAACAAGCTCATCTTTCCAATGGAAATCACACAGACAACACAAAGACCTGACGTCGTGATGTGGTCCATGGCCACCAAGAGAGTCCTCATCATTGAACTGACTGTGCCTTGGGAGGAGGGAATACCAGTGGCACATGAGTTCAAGCGGTCCAAGTTCAGCAACCTGGCACAGGAGTGAGGAGCGTGGAGGCTGGTCCACGGCTGTTCACCCTGTGGAGGTTGGATGCCGGGGCTTCATGGGGGGTCTGCAGTTCGACTCTTACATGCTGTGGGAATGACCCGAGCAAGCCTGAAGAGGGTGACCAAGGAGTTGGCGGAGGAGGGCGAGAAGGCGAGCTTCCGGTTATGGCTACGGAGGAAGGATAGCAGTTGGGGCTCAACACCCCAATGAGGTCAGTTGCAGGGAGAGGCGTGGGGAGACGTCCCCTCCTTAGGTTATTGTCGTGCTTAGTTCCATCTTAGTTTTATTTATGGAGTTTATTTTATTATTTGTTTTGGGTTTATTATGGCTTTTATTAAGTTAGTTGTGGGTTTGGGTTCCAGGACATTTCCCCCCAGAGACCCTGAGTGACCGAAGATCAGTCACTGCAACCAGCTGCAGCAATTCCCCTGTCCTTCCCTCCACAAACTGCCACATTATCCTTGCTTAACCTCTGCTCTGGCACTCCCAAGGGTCACTCCTGCCTACCAATATTTTGATGCTGTTTTGTCTCTGTGATAACATGTCTTTTTTCTATTCTTTTTTTCCCCACTACTTCTGCCCTACAACGCTGTTTACGCCAGCCTCACACATTGCCACTCAGTTTCATCTACAAACCCTTCCCCCTTGAGCCCTTTTGCTTGAGTCATTTAATAAACAGTGTTTCCAACTTCTTCACTGCAGTTTCCGCTTTTGGATTCCTCATTTACTCGACTGCCAAGTGTTGCAATCCGTTTGAACATGATTTTGTGATGGCACGAGGGAAACAGGACCCAAGAGCAGTCAGATGGATTAGTGGTTTGAACAGTTTTATTTTTAGTGCTAGGGAGGTGAGGGATGTCCGAGGTCCAGGGAGACACGGAGAGTGCTGGTCTTTGGCTGACGTGAGGCACGGAGGGAGACACTGGAAGGTAAGGAGGAGACACAAAGGTTAAAGCCAGAGCCGGGGTTAAAGGCAATCGTAGGATAATACTTAGTCTTCGGTTGAAGCCGTGTACTGCTGCATAGAGACGACAGTACTCTGGCACTGAGGCTGAAGTCCGCAGCTGTCTTAAAGGCTGGCAGATGATGATTGGCCACAGGTGAGTGTGATCAGCCTCAGCGCCACAGGCGGGGGAGGGGAGCAGTCTCTGCAAGCAGTGAAGCAACCACAGACGCAGCACACACAGGAAATGGGGAAAACTCCAAAAAAGTCTACAAAATAAAATTCACTTGGTGCATGGCCACCACAGATTTGTTTTAAACACTAAACTTGATAAAAACTCAGACAATTCAGGTGATATTTGTAAATAAGAAATATTAACTGTGACAAATATAATTGACTGAGTTTGACTCAGTCCTCTTTTGATTTTATATTGAATGAAGGAGCCTTCATGAAGCCTCAACGGACGTCTCCTGGCGTCTTACCAGGTTTGCACGGGTGGGCTGTGTAGAAGTCCCTCAGTAGGGAGTCATCCAGGATCAGCTTCCGGGAGATCCATGAACGCTCCTCGGGGCCGTAACCTTCCCAGTCCACGAGGTATTGGAAGCCGTGGCCCCGAGGACGTACATCCAGGATCCTGGACACTGAGAACGCTGGGTGATCATCAATGAGTCGGGGGGGAGGAGGAGCGACGGAAGGAGGGCTCAGGTCACATGAGGACACCGGTTTCAGCAGGGAGACGTGGAAGGTGGGATGGACCCTGAGGGAGCTTGAGCTTGACGGCAGAGGGGTTAATGATTTTTATGATGGGGAAGGGACCAATATAGCCACGGGAGAGCTTATGTGACTCTGTCTGGAGGGGAAGGTCGCGGGAAGAGAGCCACACCATCTGGCCAGGTCGGTAGTTAGGAGTGGGGGTCCGGTGCTCGTCCGCTATGCGCTTGTTTCTCTCTGCGGTGCATGTCAGTACGGCTCTGGAGGTCCTCCACACCTCCTTGAGGCGCCTGATGTGCTCCCTCACCGAGGGAGTGGCCACAGATTGCTCCTGGTCGGGAAACAAGGGGGGTTGATAGCCGAAGCAACACATGAATTGTTGGAGTTGTGCGCGTGCTCAATCCAAGGGAGGTGGGAGCTCCAAGAGACCGGGTGATGAGCCGCCACGCACCGCAGAGCTGACTCCAGGCTCGGGTTGGCCCTCTCCGTCTGGCCGTTGGTCTGGGGGTGATACCCAGAGGAGAGGCTGGCTGTTGCGCCCATCGCCTTACAGAAATCCTGCCATACCTGGGACGTGAACTGGGGACCGCGGTCTGACACTATGTCGCTGGGGAGTCCGTAGAGTCTGAAGACGTGCTGAATGAGGAGTTCGGAGGTCTCAAGAGCAGAGGGGAGTTTGCGTAATGGGATGTAATGGACACATTTGGAAAAACGGTCTATGATGGTGAGAATGACGGTGTTACCTTCAGACGGGGGCAGGCCGGTGATGAAGTCCAGGGCGATGTGGGACCAGGGACGGGAAGGTATCGGCAGTGGACGCAACAGGCCAGCTGGGGGCTGATGGGAGGATTTGCCCCAGGTGCAGACGGAGCAGGCTGCCACAAACGCTCGGACATCCTGTGCCATCCCGGGCCACCAGAACCTCTGTTGGAGGAAGAGGAGAGGTCGGTGCGTACCTGGATGGCAGGTGAGGCGGGACGAGTGTGCCCACTGCAGGACCCGGGAGCGGGCGGCCTCTGGGACGAATTTTCTGTCTGGGGGACCGGTCTTGGGGTCGGGCTGAGTCCTGAGTGCTTCCTCTATGGCTGCCTCGATCTCCCAGGAGGCAGAGCCGACCACGCAGGCAGGAGGGAGGATGGGTTCTGGTTCGCTGGGGTCTGAGGAGGGGCTGAAAACTTGGGAAAGGGCGTCGGGCTTGAGGTTGCAGGATCCAGGGCGATAACTGAGCATGAAGTCGAAGCGGCTCAAGAACAGAGCCCAGCGGGCTTGACGGGAGTTCAGACGTCGGGCAGAGCGCAGGTATGAAAGGTTCTTGTGATCAGTCCAGATAATGAATGGATGCTGGGCTCTCTCTAACCAGTGTCTCCACTCTTGAAGTGCCCACACCACAGCCAGCAACTCTGTTCCCTACGTCATAGTTCCTTTCTGCAGGGGACAGCCGTCGGGAGAAGAATGCGCAGGGTCTTTTTTGTGACCGGGTCTCTCGGGGACAGGACCGCCCCAGCTCCAGAGTCCGAGGCGTCAACCTCCACAATAAACTGCCGAGAGGGGTCGGGGTGCTTCAGGACCGGCTTCCATTCATCCCCTTCTTTGATCCGGATCAGGTGGTAAGCATTGCGCAGGTCTAATTTTGAGAAGATCCTGGCGCTGCACAGGGGTTCGAATTACGGGTTAATGAGAGGCAGGGGGTATTTGTTTTTTATTGTTATGTCGTTGAGGCCGGTGAAATCTATGCAGGGACGTAGGGATGAGTCTTTCTTTTTCACAAAAAAGAAGCCTGCTGCTAGGGGAGATGAGGAGGGACGGATGAGACCGGAAGCCAGAGACTCCTGTATGTACGTCTCCATGGCTTCCTTCTCAGGATGGGACAGGTTGTAGAGTCTGCGGAAGGGAATGTGCCAGCTCCTTGCTGAAGACCGTGGCGAGGTCATGGTAGTCAGAGGGGACAAAGGAAAGGGATGGCTGGGCTGGTTCTGTCTGCTTGCGGTTGGAGAACGGGTTGGCGGAGCGGAGGCAGTGGGTGTGACAGTGGATGCTCCAGTTGATGATAGAAGCGTTTTGCCAGTTGATGTGGGGGTTGTGGAGTTGCAGCCAGGGGAGTCCAAGCACGATAGGGGAGTGTGGAGAGGGGATGACGAAGAGCTGGATGTCCTCACGGTGGTTGCCTGAGATGATGAGGGTTAAGGGAGTGGTGCGATGGGTTACTGTGGCTATGAGGCGGCCGTCTAGAGCAGTGACCTTCTTGGGGGATGGAAGGGTCTCTAGGGGGAGGCGAAGTTGTTCAACCAGGTCGGTGTGAATGAAGTTGTTGTCGGAGCCGGAGTCTATTAGGGTTTGGAGGGGAAGGGAGTCTTTCTCCAAAAGGAGACAGGAGGGAACAGAGATGCTTTTGGGGGAGCTGGGGGTCGAGGAGGTTTGGCTCACCAGTGCGCTCTCCGTCACTGGCGAGCCTGGCCGTTTAACTTCTCGGGACACGAGGCGATGAAGTGGCCAGCCTGGCCACAGTAGATGCAGAGTTTCATTGTCAACCATCTCTGCCTCTCCTTGGGGTGGAGCTGCGTCCTCCCCAGCTGCATGGGTTCCTCAGGGGGTGTACCAGGCTGGCTTTGGGCGGAAGGCTGGGGAAGGGACTCGCCAGGATCAGCCGGGAGGCCTTGGGACCTGGAAGGGAAGGGGGCTGCCTGTCTCTTCTCCCTCCGCCTCTCTCTCAGGCGGTTGTCCAGGCGGATAACCAGGGAAATCAGGGCCTCCAACGAGCTGGGCTCGTCCCGAGAGGCTAGCTCGTCCTTGAGCTGTTCAGACAAACTCCTAACGAAAACTCCCTTGAGTTCCTGTTCCCCCCACCCGCTCTCAGAGGCTGCTATCCTAAACTCAATAGAAAATTCTGCGGCTGAATGGGAACCCTGGGAGAGGGAAAACAGGCGTTTAGCTGCGTCTTGACCCTGAACGGGGTGGTCATAAATCCGACGGAGCTCTTCTGAGAAATTAACAAAAGAACTTAGGATGGGGGACTGTTGGTCCCAAATGGCTGTAGCCCATCTGGCAGCCTTACCTCTTAACAAATTAATAACATAAGCAATTCTTGAACGATCCGAAACTAAGGGGCTGTTGGTCAAAAACTAAAGAGCATTTTAACAAAAAACTTCGGCAATTACCTATATCACCTGCAAAAGGTTCAGGAGGGGGAACATAGGGCTCCTTGGGGGAGGGAGAGGAAGAGGCTGGAGGGGGAGGTGAGTTGTCCGTGGGAGTGGGGCTGGAGGGTCCGGTTGGAGACCGAGGGGTGAGTTGATCCGAAAGGTGCGTGACTTGGGCGGTGAGCTTCTGGATGGTGGCCATGAGTGCTTGTAGCATGTCCTGGTGTTGTCCGAGCAGGATTCCTTGGTTGGTGAGTACTTTCTTGATGGTGTCTGGGTCTGCTGGGACCATGTTGTGGCCAGAGTATTCAGTGATGACACGAGGGAAACAGGACCCAAGAGCAGTCAGATGGATTAGTGGTTTGAACAGTTTTATTTTTAGTGCTAGGGAGGTGAGGGATGTCCGAGGTCCAGGGAGACACGGAGAGTGCTGGTCTGTGGCTGACGTGAGGCACGGAGGGAGACACTGGAAGGTAAGGAGGAGATACAGAGGTTAGAGCCAAAGCCGGGGTTAAAGGCAATCTTAGGATAATACTTAGTCTTCGGTTGAAGCCGTGTACTGCTGCATAGAGACGACAATACTCTGGCACTGAGGCGGAAGTCCGCAGTTGTCAGCAAATGAGTGTGATCAGCCTCAGTGCCACAGGCGGCGGAGGGGAGCAGTCTCTGCAAGCAGTGAAGCAACCACAGACGCAGCACACACAGGAAATGGGGAAAACTCCAAAAAAGTCTACAAAATAAAATTCACTTGGTGCATGGCCACCACAGATTTGTTTTAAACACTAAACTTGATAAAAACTCAGACAATTCAGGTGATATTTGTAAATAAGAAATATTAACTGTGACAAATATAATTGACTGAGTTTGACTCAGTCCTCTTTTGATTTTATATTGAATGAAGGAGCCTCCTTTCCGTCTGTTAGCAAACAAAAGAAAAACAAAAAGCTGCTGTTAGGTGAAATGCACTACCAACAAGGTGAAGAATCAATAACCAAGTTTTTAAAAAGCAAACTTTTAAGAAGTTAAGAAATTGGATAAAGGCATATACAGCCTTGAGATACAATATAGAAAACTTTGTTACCCCAAAACTGTCAATGCTTTCGCGTAACTTACAGATATGTAGTTTTGTATATACGACGTAGTGACAAAATGCACTACATATGTCAGTTAACATTAGATATACTATGTATCTTGTGCTATAGTGGAACATTGATTAATCAGAGAGCTCTGCACAATTAAGTGCCATGAGCTTGCTAACACATAGCTAACATTAATATGGGATATGAAACAAAAATTAGTTTACAACAAGTGGTAGACATTGGGAAAAGGTCACATTTAGTTATTTAGGTAAGTGTTTGTAAGCATCATGGTTAAAATGAGCAAATTAGTTAAATAAATAAAGACAACTTTGACTCTTGACTTCGCGTGGGACACAGAGGTATCTGGGCTGAACGTTAAGTTCCTTTCATGCTCTTGCCGTTTCCTTCCATCTTTTGGCTCGTCCCTTTGAACTTTTCAGGCTAGATCAAATAACAAAAGCAAACAAATCACATTGTCCTTTCGGGAATTTTTGGCTTGTTCGCTGCCTTTCATGACACCTTCTTTAGGGACCTCTGCCTCTCCTCATTCAGGGTCTCCAAGAAAGTCAATGGCTCCTTACATCCCTGTTTGACTAGTCAGGAGGATACATGCTAATCCCCTTAATCTGGCCTTTCTCCCATGAGCAGTCACAGTGAGAGAGAGACCACAGAGAGTAATCTTGTCGGAGAAACAATAGGATTAAGGGCCCAACCCTGTGAGTGACAATCAGGTATCCAGTGACTGATCTGCAAAGCAGGAGCCCTGGTCACTCTTATGACTTCAGTTTTGTTTGGCAGGCCCCGAGAGGAATGGGGGTGAAGTAAGAGAAGTACGGGTGGGCTGTGATGGGAGAGAGGTTATTTCTTTGAGGGGCTGCTGGAGGTCTAACAGGCATGTGGTCCCTTGAGCACCAGGGACCCACGAATGAGTGACAGGTGTGGGTCAGAGCAGGGAGGGTTTTCTATGGGAGGCTGGGAAATTTGTATCTAGGGGTGTGGGCCGGGGGATGACACAGATACAATGATTTCTCTAAATATTTCTGTAAGGGTTTCTGGACACGCAGACACACATGGCGACTAGGTAAATAGTAATTTGGTCAAAATCCAGTATGGCAGTAGTTGCTTGGATAAAAGATGTTATTTGTAAAAGATAGATTAAGAAAGAAATGACTATGAGATAGGCAGAGCTTACACAGTCATTTGATAAAAATAGCAATGATCACAGCATTTAAAACACCTCTCAGATATATATTTTTCTGGTTAAAAAAGTCAATCAAATCAATCAAAAATACTCAAATTATCATTGAGGGGAAATTCCGTTTGTCTGAATCGTTCTGGAATTAGACATTGTGTGAAACAGAGAAAATGTGAAATATCTGAAAATGTATGATTACAAGGCATCACATGTGACAACATCATATAACCATACATATCAAGTAGAAGAAACTCAAATTATATAATTTTTATTTGTTACTTTGCATGTGAAAATATGGATTTTACATGCCTTTCCATGTATCAATAAATGGGGGTGCTCTCTCTTCAATTATCCAAATGGAAAGGGTTTAAAACCATGAACAATTTCAAACAGTATTATAATGTCAAAGTAAAGGGTATATCTACCCCTTTCAACTTAGTCTAATCTCCTTTCTCCACATGTGAACTTTATTGTATGAACACCAGATGGCCCCAGTGGTTCACATATGTGTTCAGCAGGACTCTCTGTCGCCACAGTAAAGCTCCTTGGGTCACAGAAAACACAAATGGCCCAATGAGCCCAATCATTGAGCACAATAATATGTGTAGAAACCACACAAATCCAAGTTATGCGGCGCTTATCTGATGTGCTGTCTCTGAAAGTTGTGCAGCAGGAAGCAAGCCCAGGTCTCTGAGCTGAAGGGAATATGCCTCACAATGAGGGAAAGGACAAGCTGTCCACTCCATTCAGCTCCTGTGAACTTGTCCAAAGACAGTCTCGTCATCTCATCATGTTACTGTGATGGTCTTGGTATGTGCTGAATGACACCTACTTTGATCCACATGTTCACATGTGGATCAAAGTGGATGTGGCTCAAAAACTATTTTTTTTTTATTTTTTTTTTACACCAAATCAATTTGTGTACTAAACTCTGTCCATTAATCATTGATCCCTTGCACATGTGTTGCTTTATCTATTTATTGCTGTAAGTTATTTATTGATGTTTTTAGGTATTTATTGTATTAGATTTATATTAGTGTCATCAACCTTGAGTTCTTTTTTTTTTTTTGCACTTTCAGTTTCATTGCAACTGTGCAATGACATTTAAGGCATTCATTCTTTCATGTGCTGGGGGTATATTATAGGTAAGCTTTTGTGTGAAAGTGAATGACTCACAGGATGGTGGATTTCCATGTGTGACAGGTGCCTGCAGTGGTTAATCCATGTTTGTTTAGGCTAGAGAGCAGCAGCAGCAGCAGCACAGTTGATACTGTGCAATTCTCACTGAAAATTCACTCACAGAGGTGAAAGCTAACCAAATGGTGACCAAAGTAGGGCAGATAATCTAATGGTCCCTGTCAGTGACCCTCCTGAATGCTTTGAACAGTCTTTGCTGAAGACTGGAGAAAAAAAGGCAGCCTTGCTCTGTCAGAAGTTAAAAAATACACCCACCGGCAGCTTTTAAGCTCACTGCTCAACATATATCTTCTCAAAAAGAAAACTAAAAAGCCATAGTTGTTCTTGATAAACAGTGCCTCATCCATCTCTCAAACACTCGTGTATCAAGTCAAACCATAGTGCAGTTGTTAGTGCAGTTGTCTCTGTGCAGACACAATATTAATATTCTGTGACTATAAGATAATGGGAAACAGACTGACAGAATGACTTGTATAGTATACTACATTAAATAACATTATATTTAGAGAAAATAAGTTATAAGAAGTAATTAATTTAAACAAAGTGAGCACACATAGTCTGTTGCTCTTTCTTTATATATTATATTTCCACAGAAAACATGTGTTATGTCTTTTGGCTGGCTATAGATATATCTTTCTAGTTGACACCACATCAACACAACTTTCTCATGTTTTAACCCATGACATCACCGTATGCAGCTACTGCACAAACATGATTTATGTCAAATGATCAGATGATATTTTTTCAGGCTGATGACAAATTAATTCTTCTAACAATCATAAGCAGATGACCAAATTAGTCCAACCTCCTAGTTATCTCTATGCTTGATGTGGTTAATGGACTGCATTTTTTGACTGCTTTTCCAGACTATGCGACAGCTCAGAGCGTTTTTACACTACTTTTACACTGTGCTCATTTACCCATTCACTTATTCATTCATACAGTTGTCCGAGGCTACCCTGAGCAGTGCTACTTGCCACCATTGGGAACACATTCACGCACCGATGAACGCATGTAGCCAATGTTCAGGGATGGAACCACCAACCTTCCAATCAGTGGGTGACCTTATTACCGACTAAGCCACAGCCACCCCATAAAATCAATCACAGTATCAAATGGTGTTGAGTAGCACTTACCTCGCATCTATATTTGATACTGAGTTATTTATGCAACTTACACGTAGAGAGAAATTGGACACTGTACCTTCAGACAATGTTCAAAAAATGCAGTTGTTTTTTTTTTCGCCTATGGTCCAAAACGTTGTTTATTAACCATGAGGTGCCACAGCCCATTCAGGGCGGATGGATGCATGGGAGACTACTGTTCACTTCTGTTCAGATTTTTTTTAGTATAATCAGAATAACAGACACAAAGACATGCAATCATACCTATACATGTATGCTACAAATCTAATGGAAAAATATTTGAACAAAACAATGGCATTTCAGGAAATATACACTTTTCATTTTCTTTATAAAAGACATTTATATTTTTTTTACTTGAAGCTTCAGGGAGAGAATGATTTCCAATTCCTGCAGGCTGTTTGGAGTTTGCTCCTGATAAGTCACTGGCATAATATCCACCTCTATGACTAACCACTCCCACCTCCCTCTGCTCTCAACGCCAGTAAGCCACCATTATTTACCATTACCATTACCATAGGTCGCCCACTGATCAGAAGGTCGGTGGCCATGGAAGCCAGATGTTGAAGTATCCTTGAGCAAGATACTGATCCCCAAATTGCTCCCGATGCTGCGATGAGCCAGTCTGTAGTGTAAAAGCGCATTGAGCGGTCACAAAAAAATAGAAAAGCACTACATAAGTGCAGTTCCTTTACCATTTACTACGAGATGTGGCATTGTGTGGAGGCGGAATTGAGAGAAGAAATTTGTTCTGTTATGGGCTGCAGAAAATTGTACATAGGTAAACAAAAAACATAAGTATCTGTATGCTCTCTCAGCATCAGCATACAAAGAACAAATGTTGGTTGTGATATTACAGTATTGTTCAGGCCACAGCTGCTGTCACTATGTCCCTCTAAGCTAACTGCTTCACCACCGACTGCATCAACAACAAGGGTCAGAAACCAACTGTACGTAGAAGCTGGTGAATCTCAGGACCTGCTGTAGCTGCTTATGTGTGTCAGGGATAGGCCAGGACAAGACCGCCGAAACCTTGGCTGGATGCATCTGGATACTGGGGGGCATGGAACTCATTTGTCAGTTCTCCAGAGGTCACTGCAGGACAGACTGCAAGTGGCGAAGATGTTCCTTTTGGGACTATGAGAAGATAAGGATATCCTTCAAGCAGACATACATAAACATAAACACACACCGTTCACCAAGACCTGGAACACTGCTGGGGCATTGGTAAGCCCAAAGGGCATTACTAGGTATTCATAATGACCTGTGGGGATGTTAAAGGCAGTCTTCCACTCCTCACCCTCTTGAATCTGCACCAGATGATGGTGTGGTGAGCCTTGTCTTTTGTTGAGCACAATGAGACAAAATCTCTGGCCGATAAAGGACGGCCTCAATCTTCTCAAAGCTGATCTTGGGTGAGCTGATGTGTGCTGGGTTCATGACTGGCCAAAGAAAATCGTGTAGAGACTTTTAAAGAAGCTCACTCACAAACCGGGTCTCAGTACCATTCCTCCTTCATCAACAACCAGCAACAGCAGTCTTTTCATGCCTGAGAAATGTGGGGCAGAGTAGACAACATACGCTGACGTTAGACCAACTTCCTGTTCAAAGCGAGTTCTAAATATTTGCCATGCTGCTATGGCAAAGGTATATTCACAACACACATCTTTGCAATCAACCATATTCAACATCTCAAGGTTTTTCTGACTTATTTTGAAGTGGATCTTGTGGCCTAGACTGGGATGGTACTGTGTAAAATATGTCACTTTCTGTCGTCATTGGGGTCCATAGGATGACTGTGTGTGAATATTGACATGTATATGTGTTCAGGTGTGCGCTGTAATCACACACGAAAAATTGGGGGCAGATTGATCAGTGAATGCTGAAGTTGGAAAAGCTTTCTGTTAATGGTGAGTACTCAAAGTTTACTACCATACCACACCCATATACTTTAACAAGGAATAAAAATGTATTCACAGAGGATAAGATGGTACTGACCTAGTTTGAGGTCAGTTGGGTTAATTCTCTCGGAGGAGTCTGTTAAAATATGGAGCCTGTACATGGCCCAAAAAGGATCATTCAATTCAAGGTGGCTGACTTTATGTTGGTTTAACGGTGTGGTTCTGACAGGCCTTTTGACACATTTCCAAATGTTACATACCACTTGGGGTTGCTGTAGTGCACCAATATTGACACATTGATGTGCTCAGTTTGGACTGTGATCATGCATGAGAAATCTGAGGCAGATTGGACAATGTAGACTAACTTTAGAGCAACTTCCTGTTCATGCACGATCTTTACAACAATGCTTCATCAACTTCTTGAGGCTTTTGTGACTAAGTTTGAGGTCTATCTGATTAACCAGCTCAGAGCAGGTCATCACAGAGTAAAAGTATTGCTTCCTGTTGCCAGCGACATAAGTAAGTGTCAAAGTTGAAATGGGGATGTATTCATGTCCCGACTCTCATCTTGCAGGAGAAATGATGGGTAGTGTGGATGGTGTTGCTGCAGTAAGAGCACTTAGAGTAGTAAGGGTGTGTGTTTGGTGAGTCATCGAAACCCCCACCTACACCGCCACCCCCCATCAAAAACATTTTTCAAGTTATTGCAACTTCTTGTTTTATAGTGAATGCCGCACCCTCAAACTTGAATAATAATAATAATAATATAAAAAGTAAAATAAAGAAGTTTTATTCAAACACTTCTTTGGATGGTCCTGACCAAGTTTGAAGTCAGTTTTGTTAAAGCTGTAAGAGAAGGTGGTTAAAGGGTGTTGTCTGGAAATGGCCAAAAACTGCCAAAAATCAAGGTTCCAGTCAAAGTGACTGACTTCCAAGTGGAATTTAGGGTAACGGTCCAAAAGGCTTTTGGTTCTCCCCATGATATACATATATGTACAAAAAATTGTTAATTAAGATGAATGCATACATACATTAACAACCTTGCATACATAAGGTGCGGCTCCACTGAAACTTGTATGGCATTCCCTTACACAAGACCTTTAAAATATGTAACTTATGTAAGATCTGGATGTGTGTGCTCAGTTTTACAAATTTTGGGGTATAAGACGGCTGTTTCCCGTGAGTCCCTGAAGGAATCTGCCAAATTTTACATTGCTCACATTATGAGGGCCTGACTTGCATTGCGTCAATGGGTCAAAGGGTGCAAATGCCATGGCTGGCTTCAACCCCTTGATAACTTTACAAATTTTTACCAGCAGGTGACGCAATAATCAATGTGAAAGCATTTTGGTTTGTACCTCTCATATACAATGTCACACATTAGAAATTCTTACATTCACCTGTTCCTTCAATGCATTTATATTTAATGGTATATGCCACTGCCATTTCTCGTTAAATATATATATATACATTTTTTCATCAAAATCAAGTAGTTTTTAAAGATCCTTTAAAAAACAAACAAACAACTACAGTATATAGAATATGCTGAACCCCAAGACTAAACTGTGTAAAAATAATTTTGATAGTCAAACAATGACCAAGTTACAGAGAATATCTTCCCCAAGGTTGCAGTAAAAACAGGAAGTGGTAAAAAAGGGCAATCATTTGTCCAAATAACAAGACATTGCTCCCAAACAGTTAGCTGAGGACTCGACTTTCCTTATCTCCACGGGTCAAAGGGTCAAACTTCCACAAGAAGCTTGGACTCTGTTGGTACCTGCTAACACGTCTAGTCATGATTATTTTTTCACACAAGAACAACACCGGCCTTCACTCGGATTATACAGACTGCTACATGTATGGCAGGCAAAAAAAAGAAAATGACGTGCCCACCAGCAGTTGGCAATGTAATCAAGATGACAGCATTTTGGCCTATGTCTCATATTATGTCCCACATTTAAAATTCTTACATGTACCTTTTCACATACAAGCCACTCCCATTTCTACCCTTTTTTGTTTTGCAAGATAACGAAATATGTTGTCTCTCCTTTTTTGAACCCCTCTGAGGCGCTAGGTCCAATGTGCATGATGTTATGCTCACAGAATGTTTGGAAAGCGACGGTAAATATTTGTTCAAAGAATTGTTGTACTCCAAAAATTGTGCTTTTAGAGGAAAATCTTCCTCTGTGTTATAGTTAAAACAGGTGGTGCATAACTTGATAACACTATTTGTGATCTATACCAAAATTGGAAAAGTAATTGCCCTTGAGCCACTGAGGAAGTCTGCCAGATTGGTCACATGTCCACCAGGAGGTGGTGACATTATCGAGGCAATACAATTTGGAATCAAACTTGAGCAAACTGTGTTGCAAAAAAAAACAAACTCATCTACTATTTCAAAATCCCTTCAAGGCAGAGAGTCCAATCTTCAAGAAATCTGGCACATCAAATCTTTGGCATCCCATCACTAAGCGGAATAAAAATAATTTGGATTATTCCATGAAAGCCCAAACTATAGAAGAATAACAGGTGGCCAATATTAACTATTGTTAAGTGGGATTGGGAAAAACACTTAAGCATATTAGCATATGATGAAACCAATGACAATCAAACTTAAAGGTGTTGGAAAGGTGAGTGCAAAGGGTTGTGTGTGTTTTGTTACTTCCTATGTGTGTATGTGTATACCTGTGGGCTTGGCCTCCACTTACACTTAAAACATAGTGTTAGCTTCTGAAGATGACAAGGACACGACTGTTGCCGTGGCGATGACCACAAAGAGTTCTGATCCAGTGACAAAGTTCACAGGAGAGGGTGGTGGTGGGGGTGGTTAGGGCCTAGCATCTGTCTGCACAAAGATCCAAGGAGAGTAGCAGGATATCAGCCTTTCAAGGTCAACGTGTGGGGGACCCAACTGAAGATTAAGATTGTTTGGGGTCATGCTGACTCTGATTTTCCATCTGCCTTAAGTCTCTCAGGTTCTCTCTGTTTGGCTATCCAATATATCCTAATCCAATGACCCATTACAGCTGAGCTGAGCCGACAACTTCTCCCAGGTGGCTTCAATCTTTTGCAGTTTGTGATTGTTCCCACATATTGCGTGAGTCTGGGGTTGAAAGCTTGGCACATTACCTCCATGATCGGGAGCTTCTCAATTGCCAAAAATGCTGCCAACATCTTCCAAACTTTGCGATAAATCAGGAAACTGCCAGCTCCAAATAGCAGAAAGCCTGTTATCATAATTCCAATTATATAGATCTTCAATAATAGATATCTTCAACATCCTTAACAGAAAGGATCGATAGGCATACGACACTCCACTTCTCCCAGGAGTCCAGCATGTATCCTTTTGCAAGTGTTCCATTGGGACAGGAGGGCCCTTGCCCAATCTGCTCGTCAAAAAAATGTGTTCAATTGCGTTGAGAGACCAGCTCTTCAGATCCACTATTTTGGACTTTTGGACAAAATTGCAGAGAGAGGCCTCGATAGTTCTGACGTAGACATTACAGACAAAGAGCACAAGCAGGGTAGATTAGGACAATAAGGGAGTCAGAAAAGTGTCTGCCTTCCTTGAGAGCAAGAAGAGACTTGTGGCCTGACTTCTTTACCTCTGCAGGTCCCAGGGTCTAACTTGCATCGGAGGCTCGGGCCTCCCAAAAAAGTTTTCATTGCAACTGCTTCTACATTTTTGCAGTCATTTTATATTCACTGCTATTATGATTCTTACTTCAAGCCATATTCCTTTCAATATTACTGCCACAATTAGTGTTACCTGCACCAAAACTACTATCATTAGTCACTGACATCATTACAGGCTAACTGCTATTATTTCTGAGAAAACCCCCACTGACACGGGGAGAACATGTCATGGCTCATCAGAATAGGAGAGGAGAAAGAGTTAATGATGCCAGCAGCAAGAGAGGTTACATGACAGTACGTTTCGCTCCACAGAGGTTATCTAATGCCCAGAAGTATGGATGGTGAAATCATGCACACAGATACTAACCATCATGCGCAGATTTGAATCCCCTGAGCTCAAGAGTATCTGCTCTCACTCATGGGAGAAGCAACTTTGCTGCTTGAGGGTTATTTCTGTGCTCACATTGCACAGTGCACATGCCACAAAAAGCTGCTTCTGCTCACTGAGTGCTTTTTATGCACTGAAAAAGATTTTTGACCTTTTGGGGGCAGAGCCACATGACTTTGATTGACAGCTCTCAGGGAGCCAGAGGGTTGCCAGGTTGGGAAGTTTCATGTAAAGGACACCAGCTATAGGAAGACATCCTCAGGAGAACAATTAACAGTAATGTCAATAGAATGTTCTCCTGACAATGTGGCCACTGTTTTCCTCTAGCTGGTGTCCTTTTCATGAAGTTCCAGTGGCTCCACCCCCACACGGTCAAAAATCTTTCTCAGAAGCTGCCTCTTGCAGCACATACTGTGCTTCTTAGCATGAGCAGATCCTCTTGAACTCAACCTACGTCCAATGGTTGATATCTTTGCTTGTAAATTCACATATCATTTGTGTGAGACATTGTTTTGTGCGCTTAATGACCCAAATCTTACTCCATAGATTGTGGATAAATCATGAGGCTTGGGCTTGGGTGGAGCAATGGGGTCCGTCACAGGAGTGGACTAAAAACAGGTTTATCTTTGGATCTAGTTCATCCATTACATCACACAGTGCAGTCCTTCATTCCAATGAGATTCCGCAGTCACCATTCAGAATCAACAGAGTAACCTGCCCTCTTACTTGATCCCTCGGGGTAATTAAAGTCAGATTTCAATTTGTTAGAGATCTTAAAAAGATAACACATCTAGGAACTCATATGAAATTAATGCCTTACTGATTAAAGTTATCCTCTGTGGTAACCCCATGATGAAATGTAACTTGGTAAGTGGCATACAGGAAACACCACAGTTAAGCAAGAATCCCCAGCATTTTTCCAGGATCCCAAACAAATGGGTCTAGATCAGCAGCACAGGTCTCAGAAAAGATGAAACCCAGGCAGCAGGGATGCTGGAGAAAAGACTGAAAGAGAGAAAGGCTAGGATGCAATGCTGAGTAGAGGAAACATGCTTAGTTGGTTAGTGAGGTCATGCTTTCCTAATAGAACCCTTTGCCTAGACAGAGGTTTCCCTATGTTGGTGTTTTTGTGGTCTTGATTTGCAGTGTGCATGACCAGATTGTTTAGCTCAAGGAACCAAAGGCAGAACAAACAACGATAAACTTTTCAGAGGAGTTTTGGGGAGGTAAACTGCATAAATCTGAGGCAGCGAGCAGGCTTGAAATCCAACACGATGAAACTGTAAGAGTGGGACAGACAGGCTGTAGTGGTCTTGAGGATGAACCTTCGAAATCTTTCAAAACTCCATTTAAAACTGTAAACCTCCCATCATGTGCCTCTCATATGGTGTTCAGTGTATCAGGTATGCAGCTGTGCTTCTTCTCAGCAAGAGAAGACAGTGAAGAGAAGAACAAGTGACAGAAAGAGAGACAGTCAGTGTATGTAACTGATTCTTGTCTCATTTGTGATTTGACAAACTCTAAATTCATGAAATTTAGTGCTGCTACTGCTACTTTTTTGAACTCTTGTTACCAGTGTAATGGCTGACGTGTGGCTATCATCACACCCCAAATTCTGTTTAGGAGAAAATGTTACACTGATGCACATAAGGAATTACTTGCTGGAGGGTCACTCAAGAATGAGGAAAATCAGAATAATCATGCACACCTTTGCCTTATATATACCCATGTATACCGGTATTACTTGTGTGTCCTAAACAATTATCAATATCAGCTTTCAAGTTCCATAGCGGTCGAATACATAGCTGGTTATAACGTCTTTAAATCAGAGACCAGTAGTTACAATCTTAGCTAAAGTTATTTGCATTAGAACAAATATAATTGGTATTTTAAGAGGCACATCTTAATTGGCTCTGTGCTTACTTATCAGTGCTGAAATTGTGAACTAAAAAGCTTGCTTGTGCACCACACGCTCCACACTCTCCTAATATCTAACAGGCTTAAAACGGGGAATCTAATGGAGAGCTAAAGCCAATGAGAGTCAAGACACGGGTTCAGGGGGACATTGATTGTATATTAAGGACAATTGTGAACAAGTGTTTCATTTTTGACATAAAATATAGTTTCTTTGCATGGTTTTCAAATAAATCCCATCAAAAGAATTATCAAATTGTCACATTCTATGATAGATTTTTGGAAAACATCTTTATTATTAATCAAAACTTATTTATATCATACACCAGGCTTCACCAAATGACTTACCTTGATCCAGGCCGAGTGATGGTTCATTTTCATGGAACATTTTTTAAGACGGTTGTGACTATCGACTACGGGTGCTGCTACTCCAAATACTATAGCTTCTCTCAGTTAAGCCAATTCATGTTTGTTTACCTTTTGCACCAGAGCAGGGATGAGAGGGATGACTAGAACTACTGTTAATTATGGTAAAAGAGCTGTGCTAAGAAGAACTGTGCACTTTGTTCAACAATTCCTGCATTAACAATTGACCATCTTGTTGAAACCAAATGAAAATGTGGACATGTGGGCTATAAGATACAAGCTGTACTTTGGCATGGACCAATTTCAATTACTGGACCTCAGAGTTTTTTAATTGAATACCACTGATATACACTGTTCTGAAAGCTGCATAACAGAGCAGGTGACGTGGCCAGATCCAGCCACTAGGGTGTGCTATCACACTCAACTGGACGAAGCGCCTCTGCTTGTAAGAAAGAGAAGAAGAGACCTAGCGCACTAGTTGTGTCTGCAACTTGTTTCGATTGATCTTCTGTTTGTGATTCTATGTGCGTCAAAGAAAAACATTACATTGTTATTTGCTGGATGTAATTTCATTGTTGTATATTTATCTGTTAATATGTCTGCTGGTTGAGATTATACCTGATGCTTCAGTGAATATTGTTAGCAGTGTAAGCTTTTGCTTCTGATGGTTAAAATGGTCATTTATTTTATTTACGCCACTGACCATGTCCTTTCTTGTCACTTAAATATGGGATACATGATATAATGTATAGTCCTTTTCTACATAAGAGCTCTTAAATCTCTCGCATTGGGCGTGAGACACATGCATTTCACCCTGTTTACATGCTCACACGTGCACATGCCATACCTTATATTATTACAAAAAGAAAAAAAAACAGGACAATACCCAAGTTGCACCCTTATTTTTTAACTGTGGAACAGCTGAGAGTCAAGTGGTTGTCTGTAGAGTTTGAGAAAGCTTGCAAGCGCCAGATAAAAAGACCAGCAGCATAGCTACTCAACAGCCAATCAAGTCCTAGCATCACTGTATCCAGGTGAGAATATAAGGAGCCGCTGTATCAATGCTAAATTCCCATATTAATATCCAATAATTAACCGTCATGCCTGTTTTTGACTCGGTACTATTGAAAAAAATCCAACTTTTTGAAACAGATCGCACTGTTCACTGCTGTCACTACGCATCAGACAAGCGCTGTGAGCAGGTTGAATGGCAAAACATGCAACCGATGAAGTGCAAGAGTTTGTATTTCTGACAAAGGCCATAGACAAGTTTACATACATCACTGTAAACAACAATCATCTGCGTATGAATCAATCCTGCTTTCAAAAATAAGAGCACATTAAGGCATTAACAGAGTCCACACTCTGCCCTAGAGAGATGATGATTGTACGTATTGTAAATCTAAATAATGCAGTTATTTTTATATAATGAGAGGATTTAATCAATCTATCAATAAATGAAAATTGATCAGTCATAAAGACAATATTTTAATAATTTGAATCCTTAATACAATTATTGTGGTAATGGTGCTACCCACCAACCTGGCCCCCAGAAGACTACCCTCACCCCCCACACATGAGATCCCACCCAATGGGCCTATTTTTGATCTTTTTTTCATATATATGGCGCACCGGACTATAAGGTGCATTAGAGCTAAACAAAACAGTCAGATAAGTCGGTCAGTAAAACTTTATTAAACGCGTTCACAATAACTCATTGTTCAAGCGTTAATGGGTGTATTCACAATAATTCCTGACCTCGTTCAGTTGTAACACGCATAAAAACAGTCTGATACCGCTAACTGCGTCTCTTGATAGGTGCCATTTTGGGGTCCTTATACACACACACACTGTAATATAATGTTGAAGCACAGTCCATATTACTCCGCAATGCTCCTGACTACAGTAGCCGTAATGCTGCAAGCGGTGCGGCTTTGGAGTTTACAAAAGTTGCACTAAAACATTTTGATGTAGCACCGTGTACCAAACAAAATTGATTAGAGGTCAGTAAGCACAACCAGAGTTAATCCACATCAATTCACTAGAGGGGGCTGTTTCACTCCAGAACAATATTAAAGGCTTTTAAGTACGCCAAATAGTCTGGAAAATAAGGTATATTATAATTTCAGATTGTGTACTATAGTCAAGCATATCGTGAGCTGTCTATTGATGGCTGTTATTGTTTTTGGTTTATTCCAGAACCACACACCCACACAGTCAAACATCCCTTTAACACATCTGTGTATGCTGTCCACACTGGATTAAAGTGCCATAAAAGGATTGGTATTGAGTATTCTAACCGATGCACACATTTTGCCATTACAAATCAGTGAAGCCAGTCTACTATGATTTAGATTTGGTCACATGCACAGTACTCAAAGATTTATTTATTTCCATACCCGCAACTCCCCTTCCCCCAACCCAGTCCCTTCAGAATTGGACACATAGCACAGCATAGTATATTTACATTTTAAACAGTCTTCCAACTTTGCTGGAATTAGAGATGCAGTAAAGACATGTAGAAACAGGCTATTTTGTGGACATGTGCCAACAGACATACTAATCAGCAATCCCTCGTGGTCCAGGATCTTGTAGTGTGAGGAAACGAGAGAACAGATGCAGACTTAACCAATAGGCCTCCAGTATACAGTAACTATATCAATTGTTTCTGAACATTTTGTGACTGCAAAATGATTAGCTTTATTAGACATAGAGAGTATGCTTTTTTCTTTTTTTCTTTTTAACTAACTATTGATTATGTTTACAAAATCTTCCAGCCAGAAAATTTGCTGGTGGCGTGTTGTTGTGGAGACTGCCCCCATCCCCACCCTCCATAATTAATTCAAGTGTTGAGAATCTCTGGGGGTCACATCTCCTGCATGGGTGTGCAATGTCTATACGCTCCCTGGCCACTCCTCTTTAGGACCATGGCATATTAGCTAATGGATGACACATGATCTAATATATGCCATTAATTGCCAGTAGGGATGGTCACTACCCAGACTCACAGTGGACAAACTCTGGGCATGTATGGCTACTTGAGCAACACACAAGGCTTATTAAAGTTTGAGGTCTCTAATACTCCAATTCCATCAAAGTAAATTATTATTATCCTTATTAAACATCAACTTGAATGGTTCTGTATGCCAACTTCAATTTTATTTCTACAGTTATGGTAATCAATTCTATCTGTATCATTTTAATTGGTGAGAGCATAGTGATATCACTAAAGATACAATGGGTCAGATTACTTAGACAGGATGGAAACAAACCAACAGCCTATCCATATTTTCTACACCTCTGCTTAAAGGAATAGGCCACCCCTCGACGAAATTTAGTCTTTTACCATATTTTCCTGAGTTGGATAAGTGAGTAAAAGCGTTTTTCATTCAGCCCCGTGGTTGTCCATATCCAGAAGCGCAGGCTTAGCTTAGCTTAGCATAGAGAGCTGTAATTGGGAGTTGCCACTTAGCCAGTCCTTCACAAAATAGTCATAAATGAACTCAAGAAATTTCCTGATTTCATCGACCTGTACATTCAAATGCCAATGCCAATATCACGAAGGGTTTGTCTAGGACAAAGTCTTGGGACTATATTTGGGCAAAGCACAGGCAAAGCACCGATGATAGGTGCAAAGTCACCGTAGCACCTGAAACCCACAACTTCCATCAAAACACCTGTGTGATTACCTGGCTGGTACAATGGTTACATGTACCAGGAGCTCAAATGGCGATGGATATATCAGATTTTATGATGGACAACAAAGATAATGATTTCTTGGACTACCAGAATGCAAAAGTATACCTTTTTGAACCCAAGTTTATTGAAGAGGAATGACTGGCTAAGTGACAACTCCCAATTACGGCGCTTTATGCTAAGCTAAGCTAAGCTAACGCTGCGCTTCTGGATATGGACAGCCACGGGACTGAATGAAAAACGCTCTTGCTCACTTATCCAACTCAGGGGAATATGGTAAGAGACTAAATTTTGTCCAGGGGTGGCTTATTCCTTTAACATCAAATTGAAAATAACTTAAGCTAAAATTAATAACTGTAAAAGTATCTTTATTTACAGATTACTATGATGGTGTGACTGCTCATATAAAGGATCTCTAAGGCTAACAGAGGAACAACTATTACCTCAGTGTTTCAATGTCTGTTACTGACAACTGTCATGTCACCCACCAACAATTTCAGATTGGATACCAAGCCTCAGGAGAAGCAGAAGGACTAAACACAAGGGCAGCTGATGTGGAAGGCAGATTGTTAGCTAGATGGAAACCTGGAACCTCATAAAACTGTCAAGGCATTGTAAATAACTTTCTGAATATGTAAATGCTGCACTAACTACCATCCCAACATGGACCACCAAAAAGACCTACAAGCTGATACACAGTATGGCAACAGTAATCCTAGAAAAGCTTGGGTACAAGATCGAAGCTCCAAAGATAGTACAGTATCCTCTATGGAAGGGATATGGAAGATTAGGGAAGCGTGAAGAGAGTTTAGCCAGCAAGCTGATTTGCAGAGAGGCAATGTTGTGAAGAAAAGGGCACCCAGCAAACACAACAATCTGTCCATACCAAAACCATCCAAGATGACCAAACCAAAGTTAACAGCACTTGCCACCCGACTTAAGAGATAAACTAAAAAAGTAGAGGCCAGGGACATAAATGCAATGTCCTCCAGTAGAACATCATGAGTGTACTCTTAGTGGCAGCGAAGTAATACTAGGTCGAATCCAACAAAAGCTGTGATTGATGAAAACTGGAGGAACAGATGGGAGAAAAGAATACACATAGGAAAGATGCAGAATGGCTAGTGATCCTCAGATCTCCGACAACCAAAACCAGTGACCATCTCAATGCCAGACATCTCCAAAAGCAGTGACAAAGAAGCAGAGCTGGACAACACTGCCCCTGGTATGATCCACACATTCTCCTCACAAACACATTACAGCACTCAGTGAACACCTAGCAGAACATATGAACTAGCTGCTGAAGGATGGGACCTTTACACAATGGTTAACCCAGGGCTGGACAGTCCTAATCATAAAGGACCCCCAGAAGAGAACCATCCCATCCAACTACTGGCCAACAAACCCTTCATACTGACCATACGGTAACTTGCACATGGAAGCTACTGTTCGGTATCAAATTGCCAAAGATGAGTTGACTCATGGGTCAATACATGATTGGGGCACAGAAAGGAATTGGCAGTATCACCCACCATTCTGCTGGCACGTGGATCTCAGGGGAGCTGGGTATCATGACTGTCGGCCTCTGCCAAGAGGGTCGCGAGAGGGGACAGAGAAAACATCACTGAGAAATCTGCTGAGTTTAACGATACCTCACTCGAGATTCTACAACAAAAGGTTCATTAGTTACGGAAATGGGGCTTAGCATAAGGGGCGTGGTAATCAATCATCCATTAAATATTGACTCTCAGCTGAGTGTAACAACACCTAATACATGGTAATTTAGTTATGAATGGGGGCATGGTTTAAGCGTGGGTTATATGGTCTCGTTTTTGATGGCGAAAGGCCAGAAACCATTTTTTTTGCACAGACAGACACGTATGAGGTGTCATTAGACTCAGTAGAGAGTCAATTTTTAATGGATGATTGATAACCACATCCCTTATGATTAGCCACACCCCTTTTCATAACTGATGTACCTTTTGTCATACAGACATGCGTGAGGTGTCATTACACTCAGCAGAGAGTCCATATATAATATCCATCCATATATAATGGATGATTGATTACCACATCTTATGTTAAGCCATGCCCCCAGTTCCTCAGTAATGATTCTTTTTGTAGTCACATCTTGACCGTTCGTCTTACACTCTTTTCAGAAGTTCCCCTTTTATTGGTGTGACATTGCTCCAACCCCTGACTTGGCCACTTGACCCCTGAGGTCAACGTACCTGCGAGGGCCCATTCAATGCTGCTTGCAGTTTTAATATCTAATTGTAATACTGACTTATTTTGTCTTACTTGGCTGTATGATAAAGAATAAGTTAGCCTTAATTAATCTACTCCTTCTCGTAATATTGATACTAATACTTGAGGTTTCTGCCTTTCAAAAGGAAGTTTCTCCTTGCTGCTGTTGCCAATGGTTCAGTTGTTGTGTCTTTCTCTGTAAATACCAATTTTAAGAGATTTGGTTTAGACCAATTCTTCATGAAAGGTGCCTTGAGATGACTTTTGTTGAGAATGGTGCTATATAAATACAGTCGCAAGACAAGGAGGAGGAGTTTCAGCTATATATAACTCAACCCTTAAAATTACCCCAAAACCTAAATTAAACTGTAACTCATTTGAAAAGCTGTTCTCAGTCCTTCCACACTTTCCTGGAGCCCCCTTCCTAAAGTCCTTAAAAGTAGATTGGGAGCCAGAGCTTTAAGAGCATTAAGCTCCTCAACAACTGTTGATTGATAAATACATTTCTGCATTTTAGATTTCTGAACAGTAGATCTACAACTCATAAAACAGCTGATTCAGCTCCCCACAGAAGACAATTGGAAAATGGGAACTGGAGTCCATCTGCTCAGCTATTGCCATTTCAACCAGTGGAAAGAGGTCCAGAGAGAAATACTGGAAAAATTGGTAAACCGTTCTATTATGATATATTTAGAGTTGGAGAAGTTATTCACACTGCTGTTGTTGCCTCAGACGAGGGTTTGGGTGCTGTTTTACTCCAGCAATAAGAGTTCTTAGACTTGAAGCCTGTGGTTCCAGGACACTGACAGCAGGGGAAAGAAATTACACCTCATATTCTGGCAAATTGGAATTTCTGGGGCTTAAATGGACTATAATAGACTGCTTTCATAACTATATTTTCTATGCATCCCACTATATTGTATACAGTGACTTCAGTCCAAAGACATATCACTAAGTCACATTCAATGCTGATTGACTGGATTACTAATATAGGCTTTGATCAGGCCTATGCATGGATACAGATTTATTATCTCAACAACTGAAGCCTATTAAGGCAATCATGCAAGGATGTACAGAGGAGTGCCTGCAGGAAGCATCTTACTACACTGGACCGCTTGGAGGAAGAAAAAACTGAAGAAAGTTGTTAGATCTCTGCTGACTTCTGTAATGGGGATGCACTGCCAGAAGAGGGCAACATTTCAGGGACAATTCAGACTCTTGCAGCTGAAAACATCAGACCTGCTGAAAAATGCCAATCCAGCCTTAAACAGATTCCTGAACCTGAACAAAACACATGTCTACATGAAACATAAAAACAAGCTGTCATAGAATAAAACCATTAGCTCATCAGAGAGTATCCCTGCCTGCATTTCAGTGGATATGGGATACTCAAGAGAAAAAATGTCCAGAACATAAGTGGTAGTTCCTGAGTTCCAGAAGCCAACTATCTACAAACACCTGCATGAATAGATGGAACACTTAGCCCTTACCAGGGAATTGTATAATAATAATAATAATAATAATAATAATAATAATAATAATAATAATAATAATAATAATAATTTTTACAAGCTCAAAGGCCAA
>JAOWBC010000318.1:22902028-22917757 GCA_028566105.1 Hypoplectrus providencianus | reverse complement strand
CCCAGAGCCGGCTGAGATAGGCACAGCCTCCCCGTGACCTGGGATTACCTGGATGAAGCGGTTCGGAAAATGAATGATTGAATGAATCATAATAAAGTTCTGACATGATTTTTCTTTGTCTCATTTTTCACCTCAGAACATCCTGGCATTTTTCAGTGTTTTGTAGACTTTTTTTTATATCCACTGTAGGTGCCCTTATGCCCTAACCCAGGACATTTTTTTCTATTTGGTGCCTTTTCTGAGTATTCTTTCTGTCTCAACAGATAAAGACATGACCTTCAGTACCTATCACATATTATCAATAGAGCTACAGATGTTTTTTTAGTTTCTGGTTGATGCTTTGCTCTCAAGGTGGATCAACGCACTATTTATCATCAGTTCTCCTCAACAATGACTCAGCACATTTATATTATTCTACCCCTTAAAGCCACCATTAAGGGTGACATCAGCTCTTCATTTTTTAAACTACAATACTGGTATTATTCACCTGACCTTTCATGACATAATTTCAATTCAACCAAATCGCAATTTTCAAACGATTCCTACTTAAACATCTTCTGACAGACCACTGCCTGCATGTCAGCATAGTGACCACATTTCTTCAGAAATTACATTTTCAAATTCATAAATAAAGTTTGCAGGGTCGAATGTTAGTCCCACCAAGAACTAGTGCTAGGATTGCTACATGCTAGAACCCCAAGAAGGCAATAACTGAAGCACTGTACAGGAGATGCACTGTAGGTGTCACTAATTAACAAACATATAAATATAGAGACATAAAGACGAGAACACTAACTAGCATTAACGGATGGTGTACCGTGGGTTGAGTCGGAGGTCCCACAGTCGAATAAAGGTGTCATAGCTGCAGGTGAAGAGCTGGAACGGAGACTCAAACACCATGTCCAACACACCAGCCCCGCGACGAAACTCTGAACCCAGACTGCACACACTCTCGAGTCTGGTGGAGGAAGAAGAATTGAAGAAAGAAAGAGAAGATAAATGATCATGTGGTTTACAATTATTCCCATGTGACATGTCCTAATATGATATAAGAGTACATGTAAATATGTGTAAACAACATTGAATTAATTTGATAAAATAATTTTCATAAATAGACAATGGAATACACAAAGAACATGTATAAATAAACTGTTAGCTTGATTTAAGATTCTTTTGTTTTTACAGCGGCCACAAAGGGACAAAAACAACTGTGCTCAGCAAGCTGAAAACATTTAATCAGATACTTGTGGATTGTAAATATATACACTGAGGAATTTTTCTACTGTATCAGACATTTTTTTTTTATACATTAGATTATAATTTCTTTCTTTATTCTCCATTATTATAGCGTTTCCACCCACATTTTCCACTTTGAACAACGTGTTTACTGGGAATATCACTGAGCCTGGTCATTGACTGTGGGACTACAGGTCGTGTGTATGTACAAGTGGTAAAGGTTGTGTGTGTAGGTTGATGCAGTGTGACCTGTGTGTGACTGTGTGTGTGTGAGATTCAGCCTCCATGCAGCACCATGCTCTTGTGATCACAGCCCTGTCCCACCTGCTCCTCGCCTCTTGATTATTGGAGAATAACTTGCACTCAGCAGGGCAGGTTATTGCAGAATAACTGTCTCTTTGTTGCCATTTAATACCCTCCATGACCGTGACTATGTGTGACTCTCGCACGTTTGATACCTGTTCCATAGCAACCATTTAAAGGAGGCCGTTGGCCTTGGCGACCAAATAGGCTGGTGCTTCGACTCGTGCCCCCCTCCCTCATCCAGGAGCTCAGTCCTCAGGCTCCGGCTGGTAATCCCCTAGCCTTACCACAGGGGGCCTTCTTATTGGACCAGGGCTTTCCCCACAGGGCACCTTATTGGGTGAGAGCTTTCTCATTGCCAGGGTCTCATGACTAAGCCCGGGCCAATGGGGAGTCTGTTATGAGGTTGAGTTTTGGTCTGTGTGGGGTAGTGACCCCTAATTTTCCCCTTACAACTAAAACCAAGCAGCTTAGCATATGTCACACAAAAAGAAACTCATTCAAGCCAAAGGGATAGGAGCCTGCTCATTCATAACTAAATAATGATGTCTCCATCACAGCATGGCCACTGCAACTAAAGGAGATCATCAATTCATGGCCCTATCCCCTGAAATCCTTCAAACAAGATGATAACAATCTTACACTGTTCGAATACCAAAAAAATCAAAAACCGTTACAAACACCCAAATGTGGAGGAAAATAAAAGCTATGTTTCCATAAAATGGACCTGACATTTGTTATGCAATCTTAAAGCCAATAATTGCACCATGCTACAAGCTAGTGCAACATACAAAACAGCAAGGATTCTAAAATTAGTATAGGTCATTTATGGGCTGCATGTTATTATAGGATAGAGGCGTAAGCATATAGTCTATCAGAATAACCATATTTGACAGCCCTTTCTATTGCCTGGGTCTTAAGATTGAATAGCTGGGAATGGCCTTGATCATGCCCGGCTAGAAGGTGTCACTTAACAGACTCCTAACTTAACTGACTGGCTGAGTTATAGCCATGAGACACCAATTCTTGTACTCAGCAGAATCTCAGACTGAACACTGCTATGGTAAATGGAGAACATAACAGATCATCAGATGATCTGGCAGGTCTGGCAGTGTCCTCTTCTGCCCTAGAGCTGCTATGTCCTAAACCACTAAACTCCAGTGTTACGTATGCCATAAAGGCAGTAATTAATAATAGAAGAAAACCCATGAACAAGCAAGTAAGAGCAGTGAAAAAAATGGCCTGAGTCTGGAGATGTTTTTGAGGTGGATTTGGTGCTACTCTAGAGCTGTGTGTCCTCAGCATAGGAGTGGAAGTTGAGCATGAGCAGTCTGACCAGTGGGGAGCACATTTATAGTAAAGAGAAAGGGTCAGACTACAGGAAGTCAGAATACAACATGTCAGAAAAACTACTAATAAAAAAAAAAATAACACTGCACTCTTGCTCTCAGTTATCTAACTGAATTGTCCCTCCAAACTTGATTGACTTTCCCTCCAGGATGAATTTGCTGCCTTTGTTCCAGCATAAAGTCTCCCATGAAAATAGACTAATTTATTGCAGCACTATGCCTGGACAGTTTTGTCCATCACATGAATTTTAGTATTCCTAAAGTTTGAATGGTTTAATGGGTACTATTAAATTAAAAAAAAAATATTTGGGGTCCACAAGGTTGAGTCCTTGGACCACTCCTTTTCAATGTACATGCTCCTGCTAAATACAATCATAACAGAACACTGGACAATCTACCATTCATATGAAGATGACACCTTCCTCTGATGGTCTCAGTTCTGTGGACCACCTTGTCAACTGTTTTCACACTTGATGTCTGAGAAATACAGTGAGTATTTCAGAAAACATTAAGTTAGATGCTGTTTCAATTTTGAAAACCTCATCTTCAAAATCACCAAATAAATCGCTGACCTTCAAGCACGTCTGGTCGCTAGCAGTACCTGTCCTAGGCAGCAAAACACTGGATACTGCTGCATTACTGACCAGGGGGATTGGTGAAACAGTTTGTGAGTTATGACCAGAACAGTACTGATCACAATCTAAAACATACTACTTCCTGCTTCCAGCAAGGGCTGCTATAACAATGTGTCGATATTGATATGTAAATGTGTTCAGGTCTGGAATAGTAACATGCACCAGATATCTGAGGCAGCTTGACCACTGTACATTGAAGTTAGATCACTTAACATTTTGTTTTTGGTGAATCATCTAAATTTACTGTGCACCTACACCATTGCCATTCCACAACATCACACTGTAAAAAGTTGGGCAAACAGCTTAAGGCCATTCTAGCCAAATTTGAGGTGAATCTAATTAAACGGCTCAGAGCAGGAGATCACAAAGTATAACATGTTACATCCTTTTGCCAGCAGGAGGCTCTATTACTATGCGTCAATATTAACCTGTGGACGTGTTTAGGGTTGCATTTTCATCACACATGAGTTTGTTAAAGTTTGGAAAATTGCTTTTTTCAATTCAAGATGGTTGACTTCCTGTTGTTTTAAGGGTATTGGTCAAAGAGGCTTGAGCATTCTGCTGGGGATAAGTTAAAACACTGACAGTCCAACAAACAACTGTGGCTGCGTGCACAAAGCTTTGCTATTTTGAAGATTTCAGGTGAGCTCCCTTTAATCTGATCTCCACATTAAGTGCTTAAAATAGTAAATAAACTCAATGAGTCTGATCATCTGATGGGTCACATTTATATTGTTATGTAGCTTGCATGCTGAATTAACTGACTGAGCAGTTGATGACAAATCAGTCAAGTAAATCAAATGAAAGCAGGAGGTAAAGGGAAGATATGGCAACGTATTTCATGATGAAGAATAAGTGATATAATGGCAGAAAAACCAAACTGCTTGAACTAAAATTAATGGGACCCAGGTTGTAACCTAATGAGAATGATTCTTTAAGTATCGTGTTCAAATTTAAATGACAAAAATTAAAATGTAAACCCTGGGTTTCTATGGGAAATCATTCTGCTGTTTGAGCACAAGGCAGTGTGAGCTACAGTATGGCAGCTACTTTGTCAGAAGGTTAGACTGGTGGCCATAGGGGGCACCAACTTAAGGATTGTTATGAAGGGGCTACTGGCTGTGTGACATACAGACTCTAAATCCTGATTAAAGCCTGTCTGGTCTCACTGCAGGGGTCAGGGTGGCTTTAGGGGCCACACACACACAAGAGTTGTGAAAGGAATCATTAATGAACTGACAATGTTAAAAAAAAAAAAAAAGATAGGAAAAGCTAAGGGCATTCTCCGCTAGTTTGGGGACGGCTAAATAAAAGCAGTGTGTGTGTGTGTGTGAGTATTTTTGTGACAGACGTGGTTAGAGGCTGAGCTCTAAACAGGAGCCTGGAAACACACTGGGAAATGGGCCCTCTCGTCAAAAGCCGTCAGACAGGTAAAGAAAAGAAGTCCTGCTGAGGTTTTTACTTGCTAAAACAAACAGAGGGGAGCCACGCAACCCTGTTGTACATCCACTAAATTCAGCCTGCAGCTGACTCACTGCAGCAGGAATGTGAGCTTTCCTGGCAGAGACAGTGGAGAGGCAGTTCGCATCAACAATGACCACCTTCAAAATGTCATATACATGCGCACGCTGCAGAGACAATACTGCTGCAATTTGTATAACAGAGCACCCAACCAGAAGCAGACATTTGACTCTGCTCTTTTTAGTGTCAGGAATGTAAGGAATCCTAGCCTAGCCATTTGATTGAAAAAAAAGAAAAGAAAAGAAAAAAAAGAGTGCTGCCTTTCTGAAGGAACATAGTGGAATCTTGGGAGTTGGGAGTGATGGTCGGAGTCCTTTCTCTTTGATGCTTTTTCTCCCCACTGTGTTTAGCCATGAGCGAAGACAGTGTGAAAAGTTGGGGTGCTGCTCCAATGGCGCTTTTTCTGTGGGATCCCCCTCTATATGGCTGATCATAGGACCTCTTTGTGCCACCAAGACGAAAAAAAGACACTGAATTCATTGCAATGGACTTGAATAGGGAAACTGTTAAATGACATTAAAATCAAAGCCACAAGAGATCAATGGGAGCCTGAGCTTTTTTAACCTAAGGTCAAACTTGGTTTGAACAAATTTGTTGATTGTCCACACAGAGTTTAAACCAAACTTTATTCCACCTGAACTGAAAAAAAATGTGTAGAGTTGTTTGTTGTCAAGGAACTGTTTTTTTTTTTTTCCACAGAGACTTAAAATTCACTACTCTCCAGATAACATCATCAACTGACAAATATTGCTGGAAGATTTTGATGATCAAATGAATCAAAATGCTTAAAAAAAATGCTTTATGAAATTTGGCAAAGAGCCAAATCCTAGGACAATCACTTTTAAATCTTATTAGTCTTTAGAAGCAAAGATGGACCCATAGCTGAGAGACACTGCTGACACCACAGAAGTGATAAACAGTCCACTGATTTTCAACCTTTTCAATATGAATGAAGCTATGAAGATACTGACAGCCAAAACCGTCTCTGATGAGTCAAATATTTAAAGGTTTGCCTTCATCTTATCTTAAGACTTATTTCACAATAGTTTCTGACGATATTGTTAACCTAAGCGTTTTTAAGAAAGAAATGCACCACTTGCTAAGTCTGCTGCACCTTGTCACCATGTCAACCAACCTTAGCACCTGCAACCTCCAGCATAAGCTGCCCACCCATCCCCTTTTTCCTTCAGTCTCACTTCTCCCCTCCTCAGATTTCCAAACCGTTTGGGAGCAGGAAGCAGCTTTTTGTGTTGTGTCGTGTTGGCCTGTTTTAATTGGTCCAGGTAAAGCTGGGAATTACAGCAGCCTTGGAGGAGATGTATCAGGTTTAAGCCTTGCTTTCAGAGACTGGAATTTTCAGAGGCCCCTTATTTTGAACTGCTCCTTGCTCAGGAACAGCGAGTCCCATGGTGTTTGTAACCTGTGCTTCAGGGGCCCATCTGCGGCTGCATCCATGCACTGATGTAGTTATATTGTACATGGAAAAAGTCACATTAACATTAGCTATGTTGGAACTTTCAATTACATTTAGAACTAGCTCTTTAAAAGTGATGATCACTGCACTGGATCTAGGGGTCCCCAATTTAGAGTAAATGGCCATGCAAACACTAAAAACTTAAAAAAAAAATATAGTAAGACATAAATGTATTGACACCTACAGAAAGACACATCAGTAAAAACAAAGGCGCTGGAAGAAACAGGAGAGTTACTACACACCCATGAACACAGGCAGAATAACAGGGGAGTACCCATCACTGAGAACCTCACACTGTTGACAGACATCACATGAAAAAAAGGCCTCATTCACTACCTCACACAGCAGGAGTGTAAGCGTGCTGAATGTGAAAATATGCATATTCACCATTTAACACTCCGAATACTCATAATGTTAAATGTTTACCTTAATTTGCCTTTACATTGTATGTTGTCAATCTCAGAGTATACAAATAGTCACACACACCACTCCTTAAGGGCTCGAGATTGCAAGGCCAATACAGAGGCTGGTTCACTTTTACACTTCTCAGTCTGTTATCTTTTATCAGGAGACTTGCAGAAGCATACGAGATCTCAAAACAACGGATGTGTTTCATGTGCAGCAGTTCTACAGTATGTCAGGGCAGCTTCTTGACTTACCGCTCGACATCCCAGAAGCGTAGAGGAGAAAAGTTCTCGCAGCATGCGGTGCCTGTTACAAAAGATCTGTGCACACACAGAAACACACACACACACGCACACGCACACACACACACACACACACACACACACACACACACACACACACACGCACACACACACACACACACACACACACACACACACACACACACGCACACACACACACACACACACACACACATTAACAATTAATCAATTTACAGACACAACTGAACTCAAAATCTTATCATATGCCTTTCGGGTAGCATTACTGATTTTATCTGTTCCAGATGTGTAATTTGGTACAGATAAAATGGAAATGACCATCAGTCCATCAATCAAGTGACTATTAGAGATTCTGAATGAGACTGACAGACATTAAGACAGTTTCACACTCAATACATCAGCCTGCTGCAGTTATTCCTTATTAGTCATTCAATGCATTTGCCACGGACTTGATCCACCAACAGCGCGTTGTACAAAAGAAGAAGGTCATCTTTATATCATCAACTACTTTCTTCCCATATGGTTTACTTGTGTCATATTTTAATGGACCTCAGTAGTTGAGGATGAGGTCAGTACACACACTGTCTATCACTCAACCCAAAAAGGGTTCAACCCAAACTCTGTCACATAGAGACCCACCCACCCATCCATTCACACGCACACACACACATATACATACATACACACACACACACACACACACACATACATACACACATACATACATACATACATACATACATACATACATACATACACACACACACACACACACACACACACACACACACACACACACACACACATCCCTGCCTCAGTTGTGATCCTTTGATTGAGGTGGCAGGTTGGAATTAGCAGCCTAGCTATGCACAGTGAATACCACGCATGTGGAGAGGAGGGGGGGGGGGCAGTGAAAGGAGAGGGGAGGAGCACTGTGAGAGAGGGCTAAGTGGGTGTGTTTAGGTGTTAGAAGCTATGCAGAGGGTGGAGTGGTGCCCAGGGGTGCTGGTAGTAGGGGGGCTTCTGTTGGGCTGGGCTAACTCTCAGGGCTTAGTGCCCTCCTACAGGGTTGACGGACAGGGGGGAGGGCCCACCTTTTACACACACAGATAGTTACTGAAAGGCTGTTGGTTGGGTTGGAATACTGTAGATGAAAGCAGAGAAAAATAATACACATTCCTGGAGAATTGAACAGGACACACTGGCACATCTGAGTCAGGAAGATAGCTTTTAGCATGAACAAATGCTGCCAGACTGACATTCAGCCCCATGCTCTAGTAAGCCAAAAGCAATTCTCCAAAACAACAGGGTCCCAAAGAGACACTGACTCCACAGAGAGGTCTGTGGAACTGAAAATAGACCCATTCATTTAATTGCATTTCAATACGAATGCAATTCATGTTAGATGGGAAAGATGCTGCATCTCAATTTATTATAAATAAACCTGATTACATTTTTTAAAAAATGTAAAAACAAAAATCTGAAATCAAATGACCATTCTGTAGGTGAATTTATGAATGCAAAAATTGTTATAATATATTCCCAGTAATATAACAGATATTCATACTTTAGAGGACTGTGGTGGAGTAACACCACCACCAAAAACCACCAAATGTTTGGCATTTACTTAATATTATATGTTATTATATATGAAATTTTTTATTACAAATTAGTTATCACTGCTTTAGATTTTTGTCATCCAACTAAGCCATTGATTTCAGTGTTACTAATCATAAAATTGCATGGAACAAAGACCTCAGACTTGAACACAATTATACAAATATATTGTTAGGTATTAGGCATTAGGAAAATTTAAATGTCCATTTCATTAGTTATTTTGTCAGTGAAATGACATCTTTGAGATATGTATCTGTATCCCTTATATAAAGGAATGCCAAAATTTTACTATTTAAAATACCTCTGCCAATCCAGTCTCAGGCTAGTTCAGGCATGAGGCACCGTTGCAGTGAGGAAATAACATTGCCAACACTGTCATTTGTAATCTGCAGATAAACCGTATATAGATATGTGTCCACACTGGGTACTAATATTGGCTTTTTGTACTGGCTGTTTACACTGACTGTCCACAATGGTTACTCATACTAACTGTCCACATTTGCTACTTATACTGGTTGTCCATACAAGCTATCCATACTGTCTTTTCAGACTGCCTGACACAAAGGTTGCCCATACTGGCTTTCTTAACTGTCTGTCTAAACCAAGTGCCAATACTGGTTCTACATACTGGAGGACTAAACCAAAAAGCCTGATGTAAGATATGTCAGGATGGGTTCTTGTTGTGGCCAACATGAAAAGGAGAAATGACTTTAGCCATGAATACCCAATAACAAAGAAAGATTTCAACTTTTATTTCATTATTTAAAAATCAGTGTTAACATTAAAGCAACAAGATGAAAGCCCTTAATTATGTATCTGATGTGATCACAAACCCTGAGGCCACCCACCCAAATCAAGGATACTGCAGTTATTGGACATCAGCGAAAATAACCATGCCATCATGGTGCTCCAACACAACAACCAATTCCACAACGGTGGGTTATTTTCCAGATGAGCCACCATGCAAAAAAAACAATTCATAATTTGTCTAAAAACTCTTGAAAGACAACCTGGTGTTTCCACTATAATGGCAAAGACAGTTTGCAACTGTCTTTGCAATGGGTACCAGGTCAACTGGAACTATTTTTGTAGTCACTTTTTAGTGCCAAAATCCGGTGTTTCTCCTATGTTCATGACGCAGCAGTGTATGACTGTGAGCCCATGAATGAAGCAGGTTTCTGTGGTTAGTTCACTTGTCTGTAAAAACAGCAGGACAGTTATGTAAATTGCTAGTCAGCTGAACAGGTGATTCACACCACATTCCCCCAGCCTGACTGTGTGTCTGGGATCCAGTGCTTCCCTCTTTAGCATAAAGTTAACACTGGATCAAGTGGTGAAGTGCAGATGACTATTTTAGCAGCAAGTAATGGTTACGAAACAAGAGAGATTATACAGTGCTGTTTCGCCCTCTTCATGAAGTATGCGGAACTTGATGTCACATAAGTCCTGTGCATTTATTTATGGAGAAAGCACTGTGCCACACTTTATTTAAAATAATAACAGAAATAAGCTTTTCAAAATCTTACATTGCTTGCCAGCAACCAGCCATATGGTAACTAAGGAGGTATTATGACTTTGTGTTATGTTACTAGTTGAAATTTTCTTTTCAAGGAACTTAAATTGCTCCTGCTTGTGTTCACCACTGTTTAGGAACAATGAAATAACAAGCACCTGGTGGATCTCATATATAGTCCTCAGTTCAATACTACATCTACTGGTAGCAGAATGTTAAATTGGGCTACATAAAGCTTAAATGGCAGAGCTGTGACTGAGGGACGTTGTTGGGATCAACACACGCATGTACTGCCAAGCTGAGTGGTGAGAAGTAGGATATGTTGGGGGGGTTAAAGTTTGGCAGGACAGGGCTGGGTGGGTGCGGGGATGCTGAGGGCCTCTAAGTGCAGCATAGAGGCAGCTGTCAGGCCCATTAAGCAGTGTGGCCCAATAGCAGGCCCTCTGTAATTAGTGTTGGGTAAACTCATTTATGGCCCAAATGGGTCGGGTGGGGCCGGGACCAGTATGTGCGGTGGGTGACCTCTGACTCACTGACACAGGATACAATAGGGTTACGGTCACAATAACTATCTGGACCCTATTACTCTCCATTACTCACATTACTCACCCCTCACTGGGCCTGGTGCTGGCAGAGGCAGGACAGGGGACACCAGCCATACAATGAAAGAGCAACTCCCCCCGCATCTCCCCGAGCTCTCTCACCCAGCTGAAGGGCCAACTGGGCTTGATTTGGGGTCAGAGCTCGCACTGATATTATAGCTGCTAAGGTCAGAGCCTCTCTCGCCTAATGTGGGGCAGGCGTCCCCCCTAAACACACACATATGCACACACATATGCAAAGACAGACAGACAGACAGACAGACACACACACACACACAGACAGACAGACAGACAGACACACACACACACGCACACACACACACACAGACACACAGACACACACTCCTCACTTCTCCTCTCATCATTAGCAGCATGCTGGGCCTCTGTTGCCGTTTGGGTAACCTCATCAGCTGGCTGTATTATCTAAGCGCCTGTGTGGCAGGGTCAACCAAACTTAACTGAGTCCTCAGTGGGAGCTAAACCACGCACACACACACACACACGCACACACTCACACAGTAAAAGAACCTCGGCCAGGAGTTGAGTCCAACAGTACCAACATTGTTCAGTGTGGCTCCAAATCAACTCGCTGACCGCACAGGGAGCACCATGTTTTCCCAAGACCGCCAGCAACATTTCTGCTGTCCAGACTGTCACTATTGTCAGATCCAATCTCAATTCACAGAAATAACATAGAACCCTTCCATACAGGTATCTAACCACAAGCTGCCTGAAGAACATTACTATGGAGATAAAATTCAGAAATGAAATGATTTTTTCTTTTGTGAATATCTGTAGGTGTGCTTTTATCATTCCAGATAAGCCTTCCTCTTACAGCAGCGTGTATGCTATCATATGAACAGTTGTGCATTTTGCCCATTTTTGGTGAATTATCTTTTGAATGTCCGACATCATGAGCTACCATTCTGTCTGCTTGAGCCCTGTTGTGGAAAACCTATTTACCTACATACATACCAACAGTGAACAACCTGTACTATATGCTTAATAGTTCCTTTTTTTTCCTATTGCCCCCTTACACTACAGACCTGTGGACCTTAAAACACCCCAGAACTCAAATAACAACTGACAATGAGTGAAAATAAAGACATTTATTCATTCAACATGTGAAGTTTGATGCTTCACCTGGAAGATCTTCGATTACCAAAGACATTAAAGTATGTGTGTCATAATAATAGCTCACTAACTTAATAGTGCTTACTCAGCGAAAGTGAGGTGAGCTGGAGAAGATTTAATTAACATTATATTCACATCACTGTCCAAATTTTACTGATTGATCCATAACATGTACAATCTTGATTCCTAAATAGTTGTATAAAGCATTAATTACACAGAATGTGATAGATGCAACCTTATTGATATATATCTAATTGAAAATGGAGCAGGGACGGGGGATTTATCGTTATAACTGAGGAACTGAGTGTGGAGAGGACCAAGATATGGAGCAAACTATAGAGGCATAGTTTCTTCAGTCATGTGATTTAACCAGCTGCCCATCAATCACAATCACAATTCTCCTGAGCATGGACTTGAAGCCTTTCTAACAGGGCTGACTCACACACACACAAACAACCATTCACACGTGTATTATACAGTCAGTTAAGTGTCCATGTCTTCGAACTTTGAGAGGAAATCCCTGCAGCCTGCACGCAGCGAGCCAATGGTGCTAACTGCACAAAGAGCGCCCGACAACAAAGTAATATAATAATATCCATAACTGCTGTATGTTGTTTTGTTTCTATACTGGACATGGATGGACCTTGTGATACAGACATTTTACAGATAATAATATATTAACAGTAATACGTAAATGCACAACACATGTATTTAAAGTAGTGAAGAATGACTTTTCAGTTGTGAATGAAATGTAGCATTTTAATTCCACCAAATGTTCTGCTGTATGTGTGAACCAGTAGCCTGTATGTAACCCAGGGACAGAGAGGTACAAGTTTTTGAAGGATATTCTATGACAATTTTAGGGCTGAATTAATAGTAAGAGAAATTTATGTCAGGCCATGGGATTACAACAACTGAGCCTCTGAGGTTTTGCTCTACCAGATGAGCCACAGGGACACTCACAAGTACAAGCTTTTAGAGGCCTCCCAATCCTACAAACCTATTAAGGAAACAGCACTACACCGGGCTTTACTCCACACTAAGTCACCATTTATAACCAAGTGAAAAAAGGAGGGTGGTTGACGAAATGCTGCATTCTACAGGTGACATTGGATATTGATGCAGCAGCTTGGCAGTAGATGTATGAAACTGTGTGTCTGGCTCTACTCAAACAAACATAATTTAAGAGAAAATGCTGGTGCTTTTAGAAAATCATAATATCATAATTGTGCATGACCTCCAGTCCAAAACCAAAAAAGAATTTACTTGAAACATTTACTTGAACCATTTTTGCCCATAACTTGATAAGTGACAATTAGTCAAAAAACTAATTTCAACATGTGGAACGTGGCACTAATCCTCAGTGGCAAACGATTTAAGTAAGATCATAATGCTGTCTCGCTTTTTGCTGAAATTAAGGAATTCCAAACAAGTCTTGTATTAAGAGGACATGATACAAACACAAAAAGTAAGTCAGTATTTGTCTCAGCCCTTGCCCCAGAACCAATTAAACATGAATGCAAAAGAACAGCCCACATCCCTGCTCTGGGAATGTGCAGGCATTTGGCTATGGACTCCAGGGGCTTTAACCCCCCACCTCCCATTAGAAAGTGGGTTGTTAATTTGTTGCGCTTGACCCCTGGCTTTGTGCCTGACATGTATCTAGTTTGTAAAAAGTGCTTTTATCTGCTTTCTAAATATGTCTGAGCTTAAAGGGTTATGATGCTTTTATATCAGTCACGGAGGGAGGTAATGGCCAAAGTTTAAGTGCTGATCCTGACGCACACTCTCCCTCGCTCAGCCAACACACCCTCACCCCCCACCGTGCTCTGCCCCCTTCAGCCCTTTCTTACACACAGATATGCATGGGTAAACATATGCATGCACACAAACATGCACTCTCTAACAAATTCACAGTGTTAAGCATGGACACACACACATACACACATGCTTGGACACAGTTGTCTTGTGCCCACACCCTATGTGGTCCTTTTGGCTTCTGTTTGTGTCTCCTGTGTGTAGGGTCACCGGGACATTCCTCAGCCGGCCCCTCAGCTCTGTGCACCCGGCTGGAACTGAATAGGTCCCAGCACAACCGTCCACAGCAGACACAACAACATGCTAATGTTAGCTAGCTGACACTGGCAGCTCCGTGATATCTCTAGAATATGTCATGTTTGGTAAAGTTATCGAATTTACAGGATGAGGTACTGTACATGACTGATACATAATGTCATCACGTCTGAATAATTATATAATCATAGACAATGAAACCACTCATATGTTTAAATGGCATGCCCTCGCTAGTTTCAAATAATTAATTTCATTCATTCAGTTTGAAAAAAAAAAAACATTGCTCATGATACTACAAAATATGTAGATAAAAGGAAGATGTAATATATATACATATATTCTCCTGTCAAAAAGCTGATTTTATGAACTTTTTAAACATTTTCAAAACACTAAATGGATGCTACAGTATTCTCAGCCTAATGCCCTATTCATATCCCTCAGTGTAAATACTTCTAAGTCGGAACACCTGAGAAACAAACCAGAAATCATAGGTCTCTTTTTCCAGACTATCTTATATTTGTGTAAGCCACAACAGTTTCAGTTCTCTGTTGCACACTGCAGCTAAGTCTGGCCTCATCTTTTACAATGTAATAAGGTTAGACTAAATCACAATTTAATCTCAAAATTATATAAACTTAATCCCTGGAGAGTCTTAAAAATATCCCCTTCATGGTATGTTAATTGCAGGTCTTAACGTTTTGTCCTTGTGGATATCGCAAATTGAGCCGCTGTGATGCAAGACACATTTCAGACTGGGTCTGACAGAAACTTATCCTGATCAGCATCATTATGGTGATCACTTGTACACGTGCATGCAATCCTTTTACCTTAAGGACTCATGCCTATATGTACCACAGGCTTTTCTTTAAAGAAAGATCATTAACACAATGAGAAATAAATAATCTTCTGAATAAAATGATGCATTCATTGAAATGGGCGCTGCGAAATCACTTGAGGTATGACACTTGACTGCACCGAGCTTTATCAATGAAACAGCAGAAAAATGTGTCAATTGCTTTGAACATCATTCATTGAATAAATGTTTTAAAGTGTATTGAGAAAAATGAGAAAAAGTCCAGGTCAAAATTATTCAGTGACATGTGGATGTGAGTTTGTGAGAGAAGGTCTCCAAAAAGTGATTTTCTGGTGTGGGTCAGCGTGCAGCGTGACTGACAACTCTTATATGTGGATCTACTAGAAGTAGAGCCTCAGTGATCACAGAGCTTCTCCTGTTAAAAATGTGGTGGGAGTGACAGTCATTAGGATAATGTGCTGTATGAATAACACTGCTGTCAGTACAAATCTCACACTCCCACGCTGTTAGGGCTCCACAGGTCTGGGTCTCCATACACATGTACATGTACTTTGGGTACAGTGACTTTCAATAACTTTTAATTGTATAAATCTGAAAACCTACACTTACTACAGAAAAAAAATCAGCCATTGATTAAATAAAACTCTAAATTATCCAGTCTGAGGAAAGCACTGCATTGATTATATTAATAAACATTTCTATAGTGGAAAGTGTTAAATTTAGCATCAATCTGGGTATTGTATATTTGACTGCAAATACTTTAACTATATAT
>JAOWBC010000318.1:22879447-22890248 GCA_028566105.1 Hypoplectrus providencianus | reverse complement strand
TTTTAGGAACTGTTAATTTACAGCATTTTTGAAGAATTTGCTTGATGTTTTTATTTAATTCTGTCTGTTTTTTGTTCAATTGAATTTGTTATTATTTTTAGATATCTAAGTGATTTAAATTGTTGTGGCACTTTATTGTTGTTTTTGCACTACAAATGCAATGAGTTTATAGTAGGTGTGTAACTGAATAGAAACCCCAAAATCCTATTTTTTGCTTAGGGCCCCTTGAAGGCTTGGGCCGGTTCTGGGGTCTCATTTATACAGTGTGTATTGAACAATACTGATCAACACACATATATCTCCAAACACACATATCACATGTGACGCACTCATGGGATATGTGTGATGGGAGGTCTTGCCAGCCTCATCCCCTACACCTGTGCAACCACCCACAGCTAGGCTTCGTCCCACCAATCAGCCAGCCTATATTCAAGCAGCTCACCTCCACTCAGTCACTCACAGATTGTCTCAGCATTATGCAGAACTTTCCAGCGCTTCTCCTGGGATCGATTGCCCCGTTGCGACTCTGTCTGTCCCCGACCACCTCGTCTCTGCTCTGGTAACCCTGCCTGCCTTCTGTCTTTCAACCACAAGTCAGGTTCCTCTGGATTTCTTCTGCTGTGCTGGTCAGTGCTTCCTCAGTGAGGAACAGCTCTCTCGTCTGATCCCACAGGAACAATTAGCCCATGACACCTCTACGCTCTGGGCTGCAACGTCTTTCTGTTACAAGACCCCATCTCTGTCCCCCCTGTTGGCTGAGAGGAATTGTCTTTGCCTGGCAAGCAGAGGACCAGGCTTCAATCCTCAGCTGAGATCTCTTGCTGAACTGTGTCCTGTGTTTTTTGGTCATTGTAGCAATAAATTATTGTGATCCCTCCTCTGGTGTTTTTACTGCTCTGGGGTCCAACCTACACCTATGACATTATGTAGAAAGTTATCATTCTCCTTCACATCTGTTTATTTTTTTCTGTCATAACTTCTGGTTTCTTCTAGTTTCTTCAGTGTGTAATGAACCCCTTTGTTAAACACATTAAGCATTTAGCAATTTCTCTTTCAGCAAAGTACCTTTCCACAATGTACAAAATCTGTACTTTTGTTTGTTTACTCAGGTGTTTCTTTCTAGCCCTCTCTGTGGTATTTTGTCAGAGATATGAACAGAGCTGAGATTTATTGGGAGTTTTGTATGCAAACTCTCAAAAGCCAAAGAACTAAAGGGAATAATGCAAACTGTGATTTTTTTTCCCCATTTATTTCTGTTGCGACTCTTCTCAACCCTAAAACTTAGCCGTTTTCGTAATATTAATTCCAAAATGGTCATCATCAATGTATACCTTAACCCTCCTGTTATGTTTGTTTCTCAGGAATAGAAATGATGTTTGAAAGTGTTAGGAACCAAAAAAAAAATGTTTAGAACTCCATAACCAACCATTTTAATCAATATTTAGAATAATGGTTCTTTATGTTTTACAGATTATGGTTCATTGAATTCACCCGTTTGTCATTAAAAATGTATGTTAAAACTTTTTTTTTTTTTAATGTACATTGGAAAGACTGACATATAAAATAGTTTTACATCGATAAAAAAAAAAAATTAGTTACCAGTTTTATACTAAAAAAAAAAAATCTTTAAATTCTATCTATTTAATCTAAACTAATTTTAAAAGGGGTCAATTTGACCCATAACACAACAGGAGCGTTAAAGTAAATTGATGAAAATGGTGCATTAATGTCTGTTGTTACAATGAATATATTCCATCTTCACCCCCTGAATTTAATAATTATTCTGACCTGTTTTAAAGAAAGGCACTGTGAACAAAAACTTGAAGTTGCTTCCAAATGTTTGGCCTGTACTGGCCCTGCTACCAAACTTTTGCAGTTTTTTTTTCTTTAAATTAATCTTTCCTGGCCTACACATGCATCAACTTCCCCTGCTCACCTCACATTTTAATTTCAACAGACACTGTGCAACAGCCCAGCACAGAGCTCAGGGCTGTTTAGCCACTAAAACTGCCAAGGTTGTGTCATGGTCAAATGACTACCAAAAGTTGATTGACCTTTTGACATTTTGTGAGGCGCTTAACTGTTTAGCATCAGTTGCATCAATTTGTGCTCATTCACATCATGAGAGTCCTCAAGCCTTCAGTTATAAGCGGCATCCCCGCAGCTCTTTGATCAGCTGAGCACGACTGCACATAATTGAAATATGCAGATTGTTTTTCTTTCGTCTTTTTTAAGACATCTCCCCCTGTTAAAAGCTGTGCTCTCTAACAGGCCATGTCCCAAACACTGGGCCGTCGAAAAAAATCATTTATGGTTGGCTTTCCAGCTGAACTGTCATGGCTAAAAGGAAATGAAGAGGTTGGGAGGAGGGTTATGGGTAGTGGAGGGGATGTTTGGGGGTTTGGGTGGGGGTGTTTCAAGGGGGCTATGAAGGGAGGGGGTTTCCTTTTGATCTTTTTAGGGCAGAAAAGAGGGAGGGCTCTGCTTGAGCTGGCAAACACATTTAGCTGGTAATTGTTCAGATCAGACTGACAATCAGTCTTGGAAATGCATAGACAAACAAAAGTTTACAGCTATTGGAAAAGTCAACAGGTTTTGCATAAGGCCCGTACATAAACAATGAAACTGTCGAGCTGGGGCTTCACTTTGATCAGTTGTTTGCGTTTCAATTATCCAGCCTGGTTGGACTGGTGTCTTTTATTAGCACTGGTGAATGAGGGCTTGGATTAAATGGGCTGCTTGTCATTTTTTATAGAGAATGGATTACTCTGTGAGAGGGGTCATTGAGAGCAACCTAGAAGAATCGTGTAAGACTAACCTTTATACATTCAAGTAACAATGCTGTTTAATAACACTAAAGCTGGATATGCACTATCAGTATTAACATTATATTCTCACATTTAAGCCATTCTGTGCTTGATGTATTCAGAAGTCCCCTATCCCCTATGGGGGATCAATAAAGGAATTCTTATCTTATCTTAAGTGAAGGGTTTTAGAAATCCTGAAGACATGTTCCTTTTGCTGAATCACAGCCCTCCTTTCTTTAAACATTTTTAATAATACTTTTTTTCTTAATTCTGGGGGGGAGCTTCCATACATAACAGAAAGAGAGAAAGGAAACATCAATAATAAATCAATAATAAGTAAAGAAATCCAGTGATGGAACAAACAATAAAAAGGAAGCAAATGTACTGAGCTCATATAATATTGATATCACACCAATCATTTTTTAAATGTAATTTATTTTTTATTTTTATTTTATAACTACAGTCTCTATTATATTATTTGAATTGTCCACTGTGAAACAATGTTTTTATTATCTACAAAATTCTAATTCAAGACGCTTTTAACATTACTCTGTTTGAGCCGTCATGATAAGATAAAAGATTTGAGTTAATAAAAAAAAAAAAAAATAATTAAGATACTCAGATTGGATAGATTAGATTCAAGCATGGTCATCTGAGCTGCCAAGGATATCCATTACAAAAGTAATGTAGTAAATGCATGTTAAGAAAACTTTATTTACATTTGGATCATTTGAAAGAAATCAAATTAAGGAGCAATTGGTAATATTTCTGGCAAATGTCCTCAGAAGATCGCCATCTACAGCTTGTAGAAATTGGCCCAGAGGGTCAGCAGGGGCTTTCTGGGAACATGTTCCTGAGCATATACGTGTGTCTGAAGGTTGTAAGTGTTTTTGATGGGGGCAGCTTTTCTGTCGACTCGTGGCATTCGATGCTGCTTAGAGAGGCAGGGTCACGTTCCCTGGTCACCCTACTATTCTACGGCCTCCACAGGGGGGTCAAGGCAGGGGTTAAATTGCTCCCTAAGCAAATGAAGAAAGTAGTTGTGTTTGTTTATCCGGGGTTAAGAATGATGGTTGCGGCTCAATAAAATGGATGAAAGCGATGTTACCCCCGTTTTTCGGCACTGGAATTGCTCCACATTTGCATGGCAGCATTGGCGACACAGAAGGTGTGATTTTTCCCACAAGCCAGTTCACTGGGGTTTACTCTCCCTTTACAGGCACTGAGGGGAGGGAAAGGGGCTGTATATGGACGAGGCCCCTTCTGAACCAGTTCACACAAAGTGTACTGGCCTTTCCTCGATTCCTGGATTTAAGAAGCAACACTATAAACCAATGAATTCACTTGAAAAAACATCCTCTCTTTAATGAGCATTTGTCAGTTGCTATATTCATTGACCGTCACAAAGCAGCAGCTTGAATGATGATTTGGTGATTGTGATTTTGTGTGGGAAGTCCTCAGGGACAGATCCCTGTGTTAATCCAATGTGGAAGGAGTTAACCAGATTAATGTCAAGAGCTTTTAATTCAGTGCTCTAGTTTAGACAGCCTTTCATCGGCCAGGATTAACGGCCGAGCCACTCGTCCACAAGTACATGCTCACAAAAGGTTTTTTTTTTTTTTTTTTATCACAGCAAACATCAGTTTTTGGAAATGAATAAAATGACAACAGTACACATGGATGGTTTTAAGTTTTCAATGAAAGTAAACTGAATATATTTGGTTTTAGACTTGTTGGTCTGAAAAATAAGGACACAATATAAAGATATCACAGTGGTCCATGGCCAAGATTGGCTATTTATTTATTTATTTATTTATTTATTTTCTGACATTTACACACATCAAACAATCAATGAACTTAATGTGTACCAGGTTGTCAGGTGTGCCTCCCTCTGCTCTCCAACCTGCTCTATCCCCCGGCTGACTGCCAGAGCACATACTACTAAAAGTGAGTCCTGGTTGTGATGAACCCAGACTGAATGGCTTGCTGCATCTCTTCCCCTCTATCTCCCCCGACCATTCTCTCTGTTATTGTCTTAAAAAGGAGACAAAAAAAAATTCAAAAACATTGGAAATTTTGATCCTATACTGTACCTAACTTTAGTTGCTCATTACATATGGAAAATAAAACTAATCTGAAGATGCTCCAGTTCAAAATGAGACCAAACCCCTCTATGGATGTCGGTTTTTGAGCCACAACATAGACCAAAAAGTGGTCAACAACAAATATGTTTTAAGCCGTTGTCGATCATCTAGGACCTTATCCATAGATTAAAAAATTATCTGAAAAGTCAGCAGCCACTGGCAAGTTCCTACTCTTAACTTGTCATGGAGTTTTAAATTGTCCTTATCAACTGTATCTGCTGAGGCCATTTTAACATTAAAACATTCTAACTCTGCTTCTTTATTCTGCTTTTTGTAAAAAATTACCTTTACATTTCCTGTTTCACAGTTCCACCTGTATCGTTCCACTTTGTGTTGGCCATGTTTACAATTATGAATGGAAAACTATTGTGTGCTCCCATTGCTCAAAGTCACAGAACACATTCTGCAAATAAATCTTCGTCCCTTTTTTGTGACCCAATGTCCTCTGTTTGACTTCTCAGGCTTATGTCAGGTAATCAGACAAGCATTGACTGTGGTTTGTTTGCCATAAAAATGATATTTCCCAAGCCTTGAAAATACTGCCAGGGCTATAAAGATGCAACACATTTGTCAGAACTTTGAAGAGGTATGAACTCCTGTATGAATGCAAGAGGAGAATGAATGCTCTGCAACAAATGTCGCCTTGAAGGAGATGTATGTCCAACTTATTCTTCTTCTAATTTTTATCTCCTGCTGGCAAATAAAAATGCACACTAACGAAGAGAAATTGACCCTCACACACACACACATTCACATACACATACACTTATACACTGCGTTATATGGTTATATCAGAGGTCTTAGTTTAAACTCAGACCTATACACTAGCAAATCCTTATAGTGATGTAATTCTCTTTAACACAGTCATACCTGCATAGACACAGTCTGGCCTCATGTGATTGTCTCAGGGTGTTCAAAGGCAGAATTTTTTAAAGAATCTGTTGAAAGCTTAAGCCTAAAAACAACAGCAGTATCACTCTCACACTGACATGCTGTTATCTGCCAAACTGGAAGGGAATGGGGGGGTGACCTTGTTATCCCTGTTGGGATCAGACTAAGAATACCCTCCCTCTTAGCTTTCCCTGGTCAGGTTTCATACAAGGAGAAAGCAAAGGCCACAGCATGAGGATGTGCTGCTTTAAGAAGGTTACCATCACCATGAGAAAAGCACATGTGGATTTCTCAACCAACCTCATACAATTAATGAAATGTAACTCAAAATGACGCTACCAACGAAGGTAGGGTCAGGCAGATAAGGTAAAAAATAAGGACTTTTTTTCCCTTTTCTTTTACGAAGGAATCATCATCACAGCAGGAGACATTTGTCTTAAACGAGACTTGATTGATTCATGTAGGACTGTGTTAATAAGCTGGTGAGACACATTATGAGCTTGCAAACTGCTCCAGCACTCTGGGAAAAGTCACGGTTAATCAATAAAAGTCATACTGCAGTGCTATGAACACTATTAGCTCGATTCCAGCCACCTTCATTGTACTGACAAATAGGGTTAATAAAAATCAACAACAACAAAAAAAAAAATAGTGAAGTCTGTGTACAGTCAGATAGCCTATCACGTGAGACATCGTCATAAAATGTTTTCTGAATGTTTTCCAGCTTCAGTTTAAGGTACATTGTATACAAATGTTGAGCCCTCTAATTACGGCCACCCCGTTCATGCTTCTGCGGACACAACAAGAAGACAGTGACGGATAGTTGACCACACAGAGCTAACTAACACACACACTTAATGAGACACCAGTGCTGTGGATTGGGTGAACTGACGACATGAGGAGGAAGCACTGTCAGGTTGGCTATAGCCTGCAGTATTTAGCAGCCTAGGTGAGCATCATTAGCGTTACTGCTAGCTCCACTGATAGGGGCTTGCACACTGGTTTCATGGAGGCCAACATGTTAAGATGGTAGTTAAATTCAAACAAGCAGCATTGTGAGAATAATATGTTCTTTACTGTTATTTTTACCTTCTCATGTTTTTGTGCATCCACTGTATAATATCTGATCTGCACTACTACTACTAGTACTACTTCTACTTCTACTATTTTTCTGTACTTCTTTTATTATTTTAAATACAAGCAATAGTTCAGCATTTTGTGAAACAAATAATATAATAGATTTATAACGCACATTTTTTTGTATTATGTGTTTTGTATGAATTCTCTGGTTACTGTCTAAAAAAAATAGAAAAATTCAGCAAAAAAAAAAAAAGAAAAGAAAAAAGAAAACCTTCAAAAAGGTTAAAATTTATATATTTGATCTTATCATGTACCTAACTTTAGTGGCTTATTACATACTGGAAATCTAACTAATCTGCAGATGCTCCGGTTCAAAATAAGACCAAACTCCTCTATGGATGCCACAACAAAGACCAAAATGTGGCCAGCAACAAATATATTTTCAGCTGTTGATCATCTACGGCCCTATCCATAGGTTAAAAAAAGAAAGCCACTGACAAGTTCTCATCCTAGCTTGTCTCGTGGAGGCTGGTACTTAAATTCAAACAAGCAGCATTGTGAGAATAATATGTTCTTTACTGTTATTTTTACCTTTTCATGTTTTTGTGCATCAACTGTATAATATCTAATCTGCACTACTACTACCACAAATTTTCTGTACATCTTTTATTATTTTAACTATCAGCAATACTTCAATATTGTGGGAAACAAATATTGTAATAAATATATAATACACATTTTTGTATTATGGGTTTTGTATGAACTGTAGACATTTGTTCATCAAACAAACAGTATTATTTGCTCTCTTTTTAAGAGTGGTATCATCAGATTAATATATGTTTGACATGTTTGTGCTAAAGAGCTGCATTTCAACGTGGCTAGCCGAGCTTAGCATAAAAACTGATTCTGTCCACCAAAAGTTCTAAATGAACTTTTTGTATCTTGTCTGTTTAAAATCATCAGTATTAACAAGCTTATGTCACATGCTGAAAATAGATTTCATGGAGGAATGTTGTTCATCAAGAAAAAGTAAGGTATTGCACTTAGACAATACATACAATAGATGAGGGGTGTCAAACTGATCCATGACAGGGACATTTGACTGATACCTGATATGACACATCTTTAAATACTTCAAATACAATTAGGGGACTGACTGAGTCATGCTCTTGCAGCCCATTCATGGCCCATATGATACAGCTATTATATTATAATTCCATTCATCAATTCTTGTACCTCTTATTTCCACACAGTTTTAGCTTCAGTTTCAGGAACAGCATTCAACAATTATATATTCAGAATTCATATACTGAAAAAACACAGAGTAGCAAGTGATTGTTTAACCCTCCTGTTATTTTGTGGGACCTTTTCAAAAGTAAAAAAAAATAAAAATTAAAAAATTAAAAATTAAAATATACCTATATTATTATATATTTTTACTTTTTTTTTTGTGGTCTAATAAATGTAATCAACATATGTTGATTACATCTACCATATGGTAAATTTCATGTTTTTTTCAAAACTATCAATTCAATGGTCAAATATTTTGAATGTCTCTACAATGTACATAAAAGTTTTTAAAGGCATTTTTTCATAATAAAGAACACTACTATACTTAATATTAATTGGAAGGGTTAATAATACAATTTATGATGATATATAAACAATGTTTATGGGGATTTGTTTGGTCTTTTGGGGGGTAATTAAACACACCCTGGGTAAAATTGACCAAGGAAAGTTAGTTAAAGTTGTTCCTGAAAAACATTCAACAAGTTGAAATGTGAGTCAACATTCATGGGCCACTTTATTAGCTAGTAAGGTGAACCTAACAAAATAAGTATGGTCTTCTGCTGCTAAAGAGTTAGAGTTAATGTGCTGTGTATTCAGGTACGGTGTTCTGTATCCATTGGTTGTTTTCAGTATTTATTTGAGTTATTGTGGCCTTTCTGTCATCTCAAACCAGTGTGGCCATTCTCCTCTGACCTCTGGTTTTTAACCCAGAGAGCTCCCACTCACTGGTTTGTAAAATACTTGCAGGCCGTCCTCACCATGCCAGCATGCCTAAATGCATTGATATGTTGCCATGTGATTGGCTGATTAGATATTTTCATTTTTAATTAGTATATTTGCATTAATGAGCAGTTGATTATCCGTAACTATGTATGTGTGTATGTGTTGCTGCTATACATTAATTTCCCTCTCTTAACCCTTCTTAATTTGTTAATTACATGATTAAATGATGTATTTTGCACACAAAATATGCAGGATGCATTTCCTCTACAGTATCTGACTGCCTTGTGCTCACTCTGGAGGAACAGGGGGTCACTGTCTTTTCAAGTGTTAACAAATAGACCCAGAGTAAACATGTATCAAACAAGAGTTTAATAACAGTATTTCATGTACATTTATTACACATTTTAAATAAATATTCATCCTTAAAATTATTTTACACATCCTGAAATAAAAATATATTTATATATGTATAAAACAGACATCCAGGGGGCAACAAAAACACAGGACGGGTTTGTTGGGGCTCCTTATACATCAATATTACAGTCAGAAGAGGAAACCTGTGATTAGCTGCCACATTGTCCCATTACTGTGAGGAAGGTAAAGAAGTAGCCAGTCAGGATGCTGAAACACTGCAGTGTGTCAGTGTTTATCTGAACGCAGCGTTCCTGGCAGAGCCGCCAATCAGGGCCCTTCAAGTCTCCTTGAGCAGCAGGCCAGAGTCCAACAAGACTCCACGGGTGAAAACGAAACACAACAACACAACGCACTCTACTAAGATGGGTAAGTCAGACATCTAAAAACAAAGTTGTTTTTTTTTCTTTTTCTTTTTTTTTTTTTTTACATGGCCAGGTCAGTACTAACTCTGGAGTACAAAAATAGATTTCTCATATTTTTGTCTATGTACAGCTTTTTGACTTTTTAAAATATAGAAATCCACCTACATTTTAAGATCTAGTAATGCTCAGTATGAAATGTCTGTCAGAGAGGAGAGTGATGCAGGCATTTTGTCACTGTCTCTTCTTCTCTCTGCCTTTTCTGTCTCCCTCCATCCTCAGTGCTCCGATGAGTAGCGCGTACGTTTAGTCCTTTGACTGAAGGGGTAGTGGATAAAGTCGAAGGGCCGGTGGTGGCTTGAATGGGTGGGCTGCTGCCCTTTCGGCAGCCGTTTCATGAAATGGACCTCGCGCTGATGCTGGCGCGTTCGCGAGCCTTTCCGTGGCCGCCCGCGGCGGGTGAAGGCCATGTACCAGCCCTCATAGCGGGCGTTCCTCAGCGCCGTGTAGTTGTTCTCCAGGACGATCTCAGTGAAGATACAGTCACGGCCCTGTCCGTTTTTCTGTACACACACACACACACACACACACACAGACTGTTAGTAGAAATGTTCAGAGAAGATTTACAGATGGGAAAATATCAGTTGTATAAAGGCTTCCCTGTTCAGCCTGTCCCCTTCACACACACACACACACTCACACACACACACACACACACACACACACACAGCCCTCCCCTCATACATGTGGCATATGCTACAGTCATTACAGATCAGAGAGAGGGGGATGACAGTAAGCAATGACGCTTCTCCCCCTTCAAACATCCAGCAGCTCTGGTGGGTCAGCAGCCATAAAGCCTGAATCAGACCCCAAGTGTCACTTTCACTGCTTGTTAGATTTCCTGCTGTATTTGTGTTTAAACTGAACTGAGCAGCTGGATTGAACTACAATTAATAGATCCCCGAATTTATCTCCCAGTCGTGGCCCATCAGACAGCCGTGCAGCTAAGGGAAGACATGCAACAAACACAGCTGGGTAAAGTGTGACATCACCATACACACTCTCCCTCAGTGATCAACTGTACAGTAAGGTC
>JAOWBC010000318.1:22868485-22879347 GCA_028566105.1 Hypoplectrus providencianus | reverse complement strand
ATGCAACAAACACAGCTGGGTAAAGTGTGACATCACCATACACACTCTCCCTCAGTGATCAACTGTACAGTAAGGTCAGCTGAAACAGCATTAACTGCGCACGAACACACAGCAAAAGCCTACTGTAACGAGCAGTGTGTTAAAAATAGTCGTGCTTCACCGTGTGCATATATACACCCAAAAGACACACTCTCTGTCCACACACACACACACACACACACTGGGACAGGGGCAGGCTGTGACTGGGCCGGTAGCTCAGGCAGATGGTGTGCGAGGCAGGGTGCTGGGTGGGTGGAGGGGAGTGTGTGGGGGGTGCAGGGAGGCTGGCAGCTCTGTTTATTAGCCGTCACAGTGAGGTAGCCTCAGCCTGAAATACACACCTACACACTCCCATTACAACAAATACACATTCAGAGCTAAAGCGTGACCTGCAGCCTTATATTAACCTTAAGCATCGTCAGCCTCTGAACCCGCTGATAACAAATTATCATCTTCCTCAAGTCATGAGCACCGTAGCTGATGGCACCCAGGACTGTGTGGGAACGTGAGTCCATGAGACAAACTTTTATCTTTAAACCAACTCATCTTCTCACCTTGCCAATGAGCTTCCCCTTCTTGTTCATGCAGATGTAGAAGCCTGTCTCAGCTCCCTTGATTCGCACTCGGCTCCCAAATGTGTCTGTTTCCACAATGAGTTTAGCTGGAAATATCAAACAAAAAGAGCTCTGTTAGCATCCACAGCTGATGGTTCATAAAAGGTTAATGTGTCTTTTTTTTTGCCACTCTGAATGAATGACTTAACAGTTAACATGCATGTGTTATCTCTCTGTCTGTCTCTCCCTCGCCACACACACACACACACACACACACACACACACACACACACACACACACACACAGATGCACTAAAACCTGTTGGAGCAATGCTGGGTCTTTTTGCAACCAGAAATTCTTGCAAAATGATAAAACCACGTGCCTCCTGATTCTTTGAAAGAGGCGACCCTGACAAGCCTATCAGGAATTCCTTTTTAATAAATCTGCATTGGTCTCACACATAAAGCTATTTATCTCTATATCCTGCAATGTACTGAAAGACACACAGCATAACTATATGGAGCTTTAATATTTTTTTTAATTGTTTATTGACCAGAATAAAAAAATATATTATTTACTTGCAGAATGACAGTAAATATCTTAAGCACACACTGTTTTCACAAAGCATTAACTATTCTCATAGATTTGTCCCTTATACTAATAGCAGGTGACCTTTTCTTAATACCATTTTCACTCCACATTGTGCATAAAAATAGCTCCATGGTGTGAAACACAGGGTTACTGAGGTCACCCACCCACCGACTAAACCTCAGCCATATTAGAGTTAGAGTTGTGATCAGAACCAGCAGGTTCAGATGACACACACACACATTCAGGTTACTCTGAATACAACAAAAAACTGTGTGTGCAAAGCTCAACCAGGCCTGTTTTATTCAGGCTGGACTGAGTGGGGTTGAAGGTGGGGGTGGAGACCGAGCTATGCAGGAAATGTTCGAAAGGTAGAAGTGAGATGACTTCTAATGTCTCTTCCAGACCTGCAGGATCTCTGGAGGATCACCTCCAGCACCATCTACAATCCAGCGGACAGATTCTCTCCAACAGCAAAGACTGGATCACTCCAGCAGCCAACTGTATGGCTAAAGAAATACTGATGGTGCTTGTGCTTGCCGATTTATAAATAATTATTGTTGGGATACAATAATTCAAATGAATGTAATATAATACATTACATATGTGACCTCTACCTTTAACAGCTATTAAAGTTTATTTTCATGCCTCTGAACGCTTCAGGCTTTCATCCCCAGTTTAATGATATTTACATACTGGCCTTGAACTATTACGTCAACAACAACAACAAAAAAAACATCTTAACACAAAATTCTGTTTTATCATAATAAAGCATGTATCATAGCAATTCGTTATAAAACGGCACAAACCGAAAATATATGTAGATATATCACTACACATTGTTAATAGGCCTACGATAAAACTACGTTGTTAAAAAATGCTCAAGGATCAAAATTAAGTTGCAAAAAAGAATACATCTATACATTTGAAGGCCAGCGGAGATTTAAAAATGGGTGAAATGACAGTTGTTGCTTTAAGTTATCCAGTAAAATATAATAAATCCCGAGCCGTTCGTGCATGTCTTACCAGACAATAATTTTATTATGATTATGATTTTTTTCGGCAAATGGACATGAAATAAATCCAGATTATTAATACATCGGTGCGGTTTTTTAAATGTATATATATTATAAGAATTTCAAACATATAAAAACAATCACAGGGATGCACTGATACATCTCTGGAATTGAAGGTCCGTCTCAGTTGATACTACAGAGGAAAAATAAAAAGGCATCTCTTACCGTGCACGTCCCCATCGTCGGCCATGGCGTTGATCTTCTTGTTGGGCAGAACCTGCACATGCTTTCCGCTGGTCCGGCTGTACAGTTGGTAGATCCGGATCAGCCTGCGGCTCACGCGGTCCGTCACTTTGCTCTGCTCGCTAACATGCTGCGTGAAATTAGGCGGGGACTGATTGGTTACCTGTCAGAAATTAGATGTCATCACAATCATCAGTACGTGTACAGATGCCTTACTTATTTATTATACCTTTATTTTTGCCGATATTAAACTAAATGAAGGACTGCGGACATCAATGCAGGGTGTATAGAAACATAGAGGGGAAGCTTTTTGGTGTTTTCCCTGACTGACAAGTGTAACAAGTTCTAGGAGCGCTGCTGCCAAATTAAATAAACATCCTCCAAACCAGTCGTACTGTGTGATTACTGCTTGTGCGTACTGGAGAGCGCGCGCCACAGCGCAAAGCCCAAACAGGGTCTGATCGGGATTTCTCACTCAGTCAGGTCCGCTGTGATGGAATGACTGTTTCTGACGGAAACACTGGCCAAGGTAACTTTGAACCCCACGACATTTTTCACAAGACTTTCCCTCTGCCCCTCTGCCCCGTCTGTGCCCGCGCGCTCTGTGCCAGGGCCGGTATGTTCATCAGCAACCTGCCAGCAGGCCCAGCGTCCCGCTGCCCGGCACACCGTGGGAGCCATCCGATATTGCTGTATTACATTATGTTATGATGATCCTTTACCTTGCCTCCCCTCGCTGCTATTATACCGTGCATTGAATGCTTTGATTATCATATGCTTTTCTCGGTATTTAATTTTAAAATAAAACAGAATTAAATTAAATGAAAATAAACATAAAAAAAAAACACATTCTAAAGGATAAATATGACACGGAAGAAAAGCAAGGACATACCTGAGCATAGTAGCAAAACGCAAATAAGTGTAGACACCTGCAATGAAGAAGAATAACAAGTTACTTCGGAGCTGAGTGGATGAGCAATAACAGTGCGCAAAAGTGGAAGTGAGGGAGGAAAGGCACTCACAAATAGCTGAGTCTGGAGGGGTTGGCTCGCATGTTGGATGAAAGGGAAAAGCTCTTCCAGTAAATTCTCACCAGGATCGTCCGGGAGCTGCAACGTCCAGTTTATCTCGATTAAAATCAAGCACACAAGTGTTTCCAAAAATTTCACCAAAATCCACACAGAGGTCAGAGGTGCTGACAGAGAGGCTTGTGCATGCACAGCGGGCAAATTCCTCTTCAAATAAATGTCCATAACAGGCTGCGCTCACATCAGTGAACAGCAGTGAGTGATTGAAAAAAGACCTGCTCAAACTCTAAGTGCACTTGCAGAAGTGGAGCTGTAAAGGGAAGTTTTGGACAAAGCGTTGCAGGGTTTTAAAAAACAGTTTTCAAAGTCTAGTCCTGGCGGTTTGTAATCCTGGTCCTTTGCGGCCTTCAGGTGTGTGTGATCCCGCAGAAGAGGTGCTCTCGCAGTGGATCGATGCTGCTGCTCCGGTCGGTTGTGGCAGGACTGCAGGCAGGACTCTCCTTCTCTCCTCTCTCTGTTCCCATCCCACACCGCTCCTGTGTCAAGCCTTTCGATCGACGCTCAGACACCCCCGGTTAAAATGGCAGGCTGGTCTACTAAGAACAAGCCCCCTTTTTCTGCAGAACAAAAGCGGACAGCCCCAGCCCCACTCTCTCCTCCCTCCCCCCTTGATTTAAAACATCTCTACCTGAGGAGCGGTCCACACGGAGGGGGAACGGGCGAGGAGCAGCCCGCGCTGCCCCGCGCGCACTACAAGTCTGTAAAACACACTAAAATAGAAAATGCTGATACACAGCTGTGTGCTGTAATGAATGATCCGCAGCAGACCTGCTGCTCATCCCTCCTCTTTGCCCATGTCCATTAATACTCTGATCTTCAGTTTGGGATGCGCTCGTGCGCTTTGTGTATTGACAGAGCAAAGTGTGAGACATTTTAAAAGGATTACAGGCGATTAGCGTTTTTAACTCCCCTCCCCTCCCCAAGAAAAAAAAAATCTGACAAAGAGAAATGTTGACCTGAAGCAAAGAAACAAATTGGCTTTTAGGGATACACGGACTGATATGTGAAACCATGAATTTATTAAGACCGAGCTCCCAGCAGTGTGGAGGAACATTCACACCTTACAGCCTCACAGACATCAGATGGGCCCATATTGTTTGACATTAGAGACTAGCCACATTAATTATCAGCAAACCGCAACCTTTCATCCCAGAAGAGCTGCCGAAGTCGATCATTATCAGATAGACTTTATTGATTGTTTGACCCTTAATTAAACTGCTAGTGCCAGTATCGGCCACATCAAGGACACAGAAACTCCACACGGACTGATTAATAAACACTAATTAAGGTGTCATTAAATGGGCGTCCTGATGACTCTGTTTGTAGTGTTAAGTCAGTGCTTCCTACTTACGCAGCGCCACTCACAGACCCAGAAGGTCAGCAGGTAAGAAGCAAAGAAAAAAGGTATCGCCATGAGGGAGCGAGAGGCTGAAGAGTTAGCAGCGCATAGTGTTCACATAATGATTAGACATATCAGAGGGGAATCAATTACCTGACGTGTGACACAGCCCATTAGTGAACAAGGTTTCACGGTCGGCCTGTCACTCCGGGCTCAGCCATCAGGGGGCGCTCCAGAGGGCACGGCGAAGTGGAATCTTAATCCCCAGTTTCCTTCCTGGTGTAATGTGATGTTTGTAGAGACAGACTGCATGTATCACACTGTCTGCTGCAATGACAGGTTCATAATATCATATCATGGTCGGTGTCTGTGTCGCTCTCTCTCTTTGTGTGTGCGTATGTGTGTGTGTGTGTGTGTGTGTGTGTGTGTGTGTGTGTGTGTGTGTGTGTGTGTGTGTGTGTGATGATTGGCAGGTAGCTGCCACTCTGTAACCTGGCTCAGGGCCGGGCTGGCCTCCCCTTAACCCTAGGAACCGTCCCCCCTCTGCTCCCCACTGCTAATCTACTCATGACCAGACCAAAACACATCCAGTGATATTTAGCTTTTTTTCTGATTTATATTACTGACAAAAAATGCCTCTGGACGGTCAGTGATGCTGCTAAATTACCTTCAGGTCATTTACCACCAACCTTTAATGTTTTACGTGAAATAATTAAGTTGTAGGTAGTTGGTATCCATTGGTTTCCTTCTTTTTTTTTTTGGTATACACCCATCCATATCTGTTTGAAGTTTCATGACAGTTATGTGGTTTTGCATTGCAACGTGGAGTCGGCACTGCAGTACCACCAATAATGTAACTGCAAGAAATTGAATCTGACGAGATCATCTGACTGTGATGGACTGTCACGATGTAGTGGACCTAATGAGACTGCCAGCTGCTCTCAAGATGGAAAAGCAAAGGTGTAAACTTGACAGCATCCTCTGAGGTTTCTGCCTCCACCACAGGAAAACAGGTGCCTGACTTTTGTTAGCGCTGCTCACTGAACTGACATACAGCAACATGTCCATGTCTCTTCCACAGGACACATACACTGTTTTCAGACACAGTGGAAGTATTTCTTTAGAAGAAATGTGTTTCCAGTGAATTTCTGCATTGTTCTTCGTCTATTGAATATAATCCCCTTTCCACGTAGAACCCCCTCTCTTCATTTCACCTCTCATCATCATCATCATTTCTGCTGTGTATTCTAAAGTGCAGCCATCTGCCATCTCTGCTCCTCCCTCTGCTCTTCCTCCTCTCTCCATCATTTGTCTAACCTTGTTAAGCTGAGCGGGCTTTAGTTTCTCAGGAAGCTCCATGTGAGCTAGATTGTGTGGCTATAGTTCTGCAGTGTTCCACCTGTTCTGAGTCATGAAAATATTCAACCTTTCTAGACAAGTGACTCTCAAGTAAGAGAGTTTCCACTGCACATTCTCTTCTTAGATCAGTTAAAGAAAACAATGGCTGAGCAAACTAATTACATGCAAAAGTGAAGACTAGAGTGAAAGTGTTTGCGAAGGAACAAGCTTAATAAGCTGATCTGTGCAAAATGACATCCCTGAACTAACCAGTGCAGACAGGTAGGCACATGCGGCATTTGTTTTTGACATAACTGCCCTAATGAATGAACTGAAGTCATAATTACCATACACACCCAACCTTCATGCTGAAGCTGAAAAGTAGATACACAGGTGAACCAAACTTTCTACACTTTTCTAAACTTAAAGATTGTGGTGAGGTTCATATTTATAGTTAATTTTCTTCACAAAACACTTCAGGTTAACTCTTGCTTTGAGTTTGAGGACGAGAAACTAAGTTAGGTTCACTAAAGAAGAGGTAAAAGTTCCTCTAAGATATGAAGTTGAATCAGCTTTCAGACACACTGAAAGATTAAATTTTTATTTCTTTTTGGTCTGCTTTTCTTCAACACTAATTTTTAGAAATCAGGCCTCAATCCAATAGCATAGGTGTAAATATTGTTTTTTATTAGATGATAAAAAAAAACAACTATGACTTTCAACATTAACATATATCAAAGACAGACAGTGCGTTTACATTATGTATGATTTCTTTAAACTACAAAACTGAGTTTTTGAAGTCTGCTGAAATATTAATCTGAAGCTCTGGCTCTGAAGTGAAAAATAAAAAAATCAGAATACAAATAAAAGTTTTGATTCCTGAGTTAATGGCCCGTGGAATGTCCTATTGTGTGGTTAAAGACACAGAATAATTAACAGAAAACACTGGAAGGAATGGAAGCATTGATGTACCGAGCTATGGTGGGGAAAAAAAAACTCTAACGGTATCAGTTATAATTCAGGATTAGCACACAACATTTAAATGAATGAGTTACAAAAGAACAAACAAGGAATGAAGTGATATTTAATCAATAAAGTGCTCCTGAATCATTCAGAATGGAGGTCTGATTATAATTAGTAAATATGCACATATTGTATACAGCAGATACTGAGAGGTGGCTATAGAACAGACGGGAATGATAATGATAATTAATCATTTGGTAAAGATTAGTTCATAAGTATCTGTGAATCAACATACTGACCACTTTCATTAATCACTGTTTTTATGCACTGTCATGCAAAGTGAAACATTTTACTGAGTTGTAGGTAATGTATGTAGTATCTCATTACATCAGGAGTAGGTCTATGACAGGCTTGATACATTACGTAAAAGGAGCTTTAATACTCAGAATAAATGCATTTATATCATGACATTTTGACATGTACAATTGTACAAAGACAGAATATTTAAGGTTCATCCTAAGATCTGAATTTGATGTGTTCTGCTTATACACATTGGCCAGATGTTTGGGGAATTGGGTTGTATAAAAACAGGATGTAGCAGTGAAGATCCATCCAATCAAAAGAGAGGTTATCCATGGTCATTGTCACACCAACACTTTGTGTACTCTCATTAGCAATGCTCTTTTCTTGAAAACATATTAGAACCATCCAAATCACAAACAGAGTTGAGATCATGTAACCCTGTGGTCCTCCGCACTGAGTCACTTTCTCAGGCCCCAGTCATTAGATGTGTGTTTCAACCCTTTATCCATCTGGATGGGAGGGAGAGGCGTTTATGAACTAACAGACATTTCAAATCTCAAATCCAGTTTTCTTTGATTGCTCTGCTGGGTTTAACCAACTATACCCTCCTTCAAGGACCACATGCTTGTAATATCCATTCCATATGAGTCATTGAACGCAGCACAGAGGCTTTAGCAGCAGCCTGTATGCCACTGCTCTGACACCTGGGGCTGACAGTGAAACCATGTTTGCAGGAAATGATTCTACAGAACCAACCCCCTTCTGCGTATTCAGCTCTCCGAGACTGTTTCTGTAGTAACCTCTGGGAAAAAAAGACAGGATATGTTGATACACGCAGATGAATCCAGTGTTATGCCTGGCTGTTTATATTGTTGGTGAATTATTATCATCCGGAATACCTCTACCTGTACTGGATTGATACATAAACCCCCACAGGTGTTGAGGAGTTCTGGTGCATATGTGACGATAAGGCCTTTACAATCTGGCAAATGACCTTGTGAGTTCTGAAAAAAAGGTAGTTAAGTTTCAGTTAAATTCTAGACAACTGGCAACCCAGTAAATGTATTAAATTGCATATTGGAATTGAAAAAGTTAACATCCTCACAGATGTCAATATTAATATAAGCAGACCCTATATACTGACGAAACCAGTAATCTTTTGTGTATAAAGCAACTTGCATTTGTGATTCTACACTACTTCCAGCCCTATTCGCACTCTCCGCTGTTATGCTCATGTCTAGAAACTTTATCGCATAGCACAACTGTCGATTGTAAGTTATTATTATTTTATTCTCCAATTTATGGTGGACATTGCTTGTCAAGTGAAAATTTAGATGAAATAAAATATATTTTTAAATGATAATGTGCTCACCAGTCATGGATTCATTAATTCATTTACATAAATATGTATATATTTACATGTTTTATTGTTCACATTTAAATAAGTACAAACACTAACCATAACCTGCTGAATATGCCTTATTGTGTTATTGTTTTTAAGATGCCTGAGCATGCAGAATAAGGCTGCTGACAAGCGATAACTGCTTCCATCCTGCTGTGTCATTTTCTTAAATGTGATATAATCACCTTACATTGACCCTCATTTTACAATAACGATTAGCTGCTCAATGGTGACTCACCATGAATCCAACTTTACCTAAAGCTGGGTGCTTCTTTCATACATGAAGTGGGGAGTAATCAAAAACTCTGAATGGGACTGTTGGTCAGAGGAAGAGGGGATGAAGTCCCTCATGTCCTAAGCTTTCATACTGTCAATGTAATAAATGTCCATTATTTAACCTAGCATTCCAGCCGCTCCTTTTTGACAACTGTGAGTGGTGGGCTGTGGATGTTGAATGGGAAAGCTGTGAACCTGAAGATGCAGCTCTGCTCAGTGTGTCACATTATTCTGGCCAAAAATCTCTAATGAACATGATATAATCATCAATTAATGTTGAATTATGTTATTACAGGAAATGTAATAATTAGTCAGAAAAAAAAACAGAATAAACATAAAAAATAAACTAAGATCTTTGGGGAAAAACCCGCACAATTCCACGCTGTGATTTGTTGTCAAAATTTTTGTTAATTTTTGAGATTTCTGTATTTTCAGCAATTCAGTGATGAGAACGTCTTTTCTTTTTAACTAGTGAGAAACCCACTTATTGTCGATATATATAGGAAAGCTATACATCTGCTGAATGCTCTAGTTTGTTCTCGACTTGGTGGTTTTAAAGTTTCTTGAGGCTGTGATTGTTCTAAAGTTCACAGCAGCTCATTTTATACACTGAGGTCAAGACTCAAGAAATGGTCTCCCTACTAACATCATCCTGCACGATGAAAACTGGGCTCATTGAATCCACAGGAGCCTGAACTCTCCAGTGATACTCAATTTATGTTTATTTCAAAGCCTGTTCAGGGACCCCAGTATGCTAAAATATTATCGTAAATTAGGTGGACATGGCACATTTTAATGCAGGAAAAAACATAATTTTTAATCATCTATATTGCATGTTATCAGCATAAAGTAGCTATGTATGTAAAGACTTGTGGGAACACATAGAGCCAATTTACATCCAGATAGCATGACATCAGCGGTCACATGACCACTTCAGAAAAATGCGGCACCAGTGACCAGCGGCCCTAGCCTAATGCATCCCAGTGACCAGAGCAGGTGGAGTAATTTTAAAGAAATTTGAACCTGGGATAGGCATACATATGATAACATTGTAATACATTTAATTGCATTGGAGGTCAATAAAATAAATGTTCATTCTCTGTGTACCTTGCTAAAACAATGTTGGTTTGTAACCAGCCAACCAACCAGTGATGACATGTTAAGCTGCATGTCATCATTCAACCGCTGGCTATCAAAGTGGCATCCAACAAATGGCGTGGGCTTTGTTGATAATTGGAAAGCTACCTATGAAAACCTGGTCTGATTCCAAGAGAAGCCATCCATCTCACTTTGGATGGGGTGACTCTCATCTTAAGCAACATGAACAAGTTTATTAGTCAAAAAAAACCCCTGACAACACAGAGTTGAGACCAGGAGGCAGAGCTGCTGTCTTACACACTTCTCTCCGCTTCCATTGGAGCAGGTACACACCCAAAACCTTATTGAGACTGTGTCTGCCCCAAACCATCTAAATGAATCAAATCAAAAGTGAACAGAAGAGGAGTTGCACATGACAACTTAATAACAATTAAAACAAACCCTGCAAACCATAAAACAATATAAGATAAATGAACGTGAACCTGTAAATATGTCATTTTAAGCTGCATTAGTTTAATGATTTAATTTCAGATTGTAATATTGATTTATTTTGTCATCTGTTCTGTGTTATTCTGCACCTGCCTCACTACTGGTGCTGCACCAAACTGCAGGAT
>JAOWBC010000318.1:22751204-22762633 GCA_028566105.1 Hypoplectrus providencianus | reverse complement strand
CGCTGCCGCTGCCCGCCACACCCCGGGGTGAAGGTAAAATCCTCGTATAAGCCGCACCGGAGTAAAAGCCGCAGGGCGTGAAGCTTCGGAAAAAAGTCGCGGCTTATAGACCGGAATTTACGGTAATCAGCCAGGTACTTGGCTACAATGGTGAAGAAAATCTTTCCTTCAACATTGAGCAACAAGATGCTTTGAAGTTGACTGTCCCTGGAGTTCTCCTCCTACAATTTTGTCTCTCCTTCAGTACCTTAAGGATCCTCCAGAGTCGATATAGCAGCTTAGGACAGTGCTTGTACACCTTACTGGATGTCCCTTCTGGACCAGGCGCTCACTGAGACCTAGCTTTTTTTTCCTCCCCATTTCCTGCACCTCTTTCAGCAGAGGTCAAAAGCCGCTGTGGGCCGTAGTGGTTCAGTTATGCCCTCATACTGCCCCAGGTCCTGGTCACCGCTCGGATAAAAGAAAAGGGTTGTGACGGTGCTGGTCAATTCGATGGAGGCCAGGCAAACACTGCATTTCTTTCCAGGAAGCTGATTGGTTGCTTCTTGCATTTGATCCTGATTCAACTGATGAATGTTAGGCCTCACATGTTTTTGCCTTACAATAGGGCAGGGTTTTCCAATCAAAGGGCTTATGTACATGATGGGAAAACACAATAGATAGATCACTGCAGCATTCCTTTTTTTTCTCTTGATGTTTGTGTAATCTTTGTTTAATTGTTAAATACTGTTATCTCTTCAGGTCTATTCAAGTGAAACCGTGTCACAATGGTTGACCTCCTTACTGCTCATGTTGCATGTCTAGTAGTGAATTCTAGCATCAACTTTAGAGCGATTCTAACCATATTAACATGTGCTTTCTAGGCCCTGCGGATGGTGTTCCACCACCTTCTCTATGTCATCCTGATGATGAATAAAGTCAGCAGTGGAAAGCCGTCCCTCCTTGTGCCCAGCCAAGCCATCCTCTCCACCCGCGACCACGCCATCCACTTTGTTTGGTAAACAGCTGTACAGTCACGTTACAGCAGTTATGTAGAGATTTGAATCAAGTGTTCAAAAATATAACATTCTAATATGCTACATGAGAAATGCAATGTGATCCAGTGCATTTCATGGTTTTATAAAAAAGGAAAAGTTCATAAGATTTAGTTATTGATATCATATGAACAATTAAACAGAATAATTGAGGCTCTATGATCAGATCTATTTAATATGACTTGATCTCTACTAAACATGTTCAGAGTCAGCCAGCTTTTATATTGGTGGAGTGGAGAAAACTGACTCAAGATTAGAAGTTAAAGGAAACAGCAAAAAAAGTCACAATTAACAGACAGGACTGAAGTATGTGGTGCTGGGCAAGATGATAACAAAAGTGGTAACTGCTTAACAATGTTAAAATTAAGTAAAATTCGATTTTGTTTAGTTATTCACAACAGTTCAATTGCACAGTATGTTGCACTGGCTGGAGAATCCTGACTACCATTGATAGGCATAAAGACAAGTGGATGGATTTTATTAGTATTTTTAACACACAAAATCTATCAAAATGTTGTACTGGTATTATTAAAGCCGCCAAAATGTCAACTTTAGTTTTATATAAATCGTACATCAGTCTTCCCCTTACATCAATAATTTGGACAATTCCAACATTCATTGTAGCTACTATAAGCATAATGATAAAATTGTGGCAACAAGCAAATTTCAGCTTATCATTCCTCTATTTGTGCTAAAGTAAGGTTTCACATCAGAATCTCTTGTTGGGGGATATTTTTAGTCTTTGAAATATGTTTTGTACATAATTTATTTTACTTTCAGGCATATTGTGGATGAGATGAAAGAGCTTGCGCTGCCTTTTCTGCAAATCCTACTGCAGCATATCTGTTTCCAGGTAAATCAATGCAATGATGCACTTCCTGTTTGAATTTCAGAGTCTGTGAACTGTTTGTCTTAAAATTTGAAATTGGTTCCATCGTCATTACCTGAGCTCTGGTCTGATGTTTAGATGGTGGAGAAGAGTGAGTTTCGAAGCCATGGAGCACAAGCTGTGGCCATGTTGACGTCTCGCATGACCAGTCCAGACTATGCCTGCTTCATCAAGTACCTGTATGACGTATCCAGAGAGAAGAAGGTAACACTATGCCGTGTTGTATTCTTTATGGCACCTCTTAGCTATGTGGCACCCTTTTAACGCAATATGGAGTGCTGCAATGTGAAGAAGCAACATTCAGTTTCAATGCTCTTTATAGCTTGAACACACACACACAAAAAAAAGATTTTTTTTAATTATCTATTTACTAGACCTGTCAGAGGATTAAAAGAATCGCATGTTTGTCCATAGTTGACTCCCAATTAATCGCAGTTTATCGCATATTTGTAATCTTCTCTAAATCTACCTTAAACTGATATTTTCCATTTTTTATTAATCATATCAAAATGGGAGTAGGCAAATACTTTATGCAGCATGTTTATTGATATTCATCCCCTTTTTTCAGCAGCCACTAACACAAAAAGGATCATCAAACTCAAACATCAAATAAATTAAATCAGCTATGTATAACAATGAATAAAGTGTGCTTTAAACAGGGGGCAGTGCATTACAGAACAGGTCAGGACTGAAAAGATATAGTGCAGTTAGGCAGTATAGCCCATAAACAGCTGTTTAGCATCCATTGTAATTCAGTCAGTGCCGTAATCATCCATAGTCAGACAAAATTAACATACAGATGCAAAACAACAAGACAAAGACATACAGTATGAAGTACACTCATTTTTCATATCTTTCTGAGCTGCTCTGCACTTATTAGGTTTAGAGGCTGCAACTCGCACTGTGTGAATCGCGCTATGTACATTTCCGATTTGCCACAAACTACGGCGTGGCCAAAGGTTCAAAAAACACAGTGCGCGTTAATCACACGTTTAAAAAATTATTGGTGATAAAGGGACGTTGCGTTATCTAGTTAATAACGCATTAACACTGACACCTATGCTATTTACATCTTTTTCTTCTTGAATATTAGGTTGGGTTTTTTTTTTTAGTTAACTTACAATATACTTTCCTGCGCTTTGTCTGTGTCCGTGTCATGTGTTTTGCTGACTCCTGTAGATGGTGTGCCGGTTGTTTTCTGTGGACATTGTGATGGCTCTGCTGGAGCAGACTGAGAGGATGCCAGATGAGTGTCAGGACCCGGAGCTCTCCGGCTTCCTGCCGCACAAATTCCTCATCCAGAACCTGCTGTTTGAACGGCGACAGGACAGCTCACCCACCGTCCAAGGCCATGCCCTCACATGCCTCGCCCAGTGTCTGGAGCTACCTTCACTCAACGTCACCCGGGCCGTCCACAACCTCTTCTCTGCCAGTGAGAAAGCTTGATGAGTGAAATCACATCCTGTCCTCTTTTTCTCTAAAGTTTATTCAAATCTGAAGCCAGGACAAGGAGCAGTGAATAATACACCTTCTAGAGCTGAATTATGAAAATAAAATGATTCGACAATGTAAGGGGAAACTGTAAAACAATGACTTATCTGTTCTCTGTGTTTAGCTGGTACAGTGTTGGAAGCTGAATCCACAGAAGGTATGCTCTTTTCCTTTTTCGATATGTTTTTTCCTCCAGAATTTATGGCTTGACTTCCAGTAATAATAACTTTGTTTGGGGTATTGAAGTTAAACAGATGGTTAATGAATGTAGTGAAGTTTCATGCTGTTTAAAATCACCACCTGTTTCAGGAAGTTCCCAGCAGACTCAGAAAACTTACCGCACTCTGCCATTCAGGACTGTGGAGGTCCAGCCCACTGATGAGCCGGACTGTGAGGGTGAGGCGAGCCAACCTCTGCTACCATTCAAAGGAATTTCTTATGTCTATTTGGTGTTGGGTGGCATGTTGTAAATTGATTTGCAATAAGTGTGGTGATATTTTTTTATGCAGCAAAAGACAATCTGGCTCGTCTCCTAAAGTGTGTATCAAACTCTAATATCAACGTGAGAAAGTCGGCACTGCAGGTATCGGAATCAGCTTACTTGGAGAGCTTCATTTTGAATAATAACCTGTATATGTATGTGTTTCACTTTAGATGTCTGCAGAATGTTCTTGTTTACCAATTATGTATTACAGAGTATCCTTTGCCATCCTTCCACAGGCCCTGGTGGGTCTCCTGAAACACAACGTGATCCCCATGAGCTGGGAAATCTTGACCAAGATATCTGAGCGCAGCCGAGACCCATCTGTGTCTGTGAAGAAAAAGGCCCTGCAGTGTGTAGGAGAGCTCCTCTCAGTAAGTGTCATGATAATGTATGACTTACAATAAAGTCAACAAAATCGAAATATGTTTTTTTTTGATAATGAAATCAACTAATAGGCAAAACAGATCATATCAGAATCAAATAAAACAGCTTTTTCAGAAGACTTAAAGACTGCTGTTGCACGGTTCAGCTGCTGGTGATATGACATCTCTAAAATTTTACAGGCAAAAAATTATGCATATTTATGTGGTGGGGAAAAAAACATTTTTATACTGCCAGGCACTACCATGTAGATATAAGAGAAAAGAAAAAACATGTCCTCTGTGCTTTAGGCTAGACCAGAGTGCAGTGTGGTGCAGAAGGCATGGCTGCGTTGCGTGGTGCCTGCTGTGGTGGACTCTGAGGACTCCGTTCAGGACAAGGCCCTAGAGGCTTTGGACCTGTTTCTGCTCAGCCAGGTCAAACCGTACTCTGCCAGCCGCTACCAGGATGCCAGTCAGAGGCTGACCTGGAGCCTGTTGGGCCTGCTGTGTCACAAGTGCAAGGATCTCAGGTTGGACATGTTACATTTAGTCCAATTTGTGCGTCACATCATGTCATACAGCTATAATGTTTGTGTTGTGCTTTATTAATACCCCTTACTCAATTAGCAAATGTAAACAAAAAAAATCATGATTTAAAAACATATAAAAATGAATTGGCCTGTGTAGATTGGACGGACAGAGGTACAATAAAATAACATGGTAAAAGTAAAAAGCAGCATTAATAACACAACTGTCTTATACACAAATAAGTAAAGGAAGGGTTGGTTAAATAAAACAGAAGTGTCAGTGAAAAATGAAAATATACACTGAGGCCTGAGGGAATTTGGTTTGGGCCAAAAACGGAAAAACTGTTGTGTTGTTTAACACATTGTTAAACACAAAGAAATTCAGTGGCTTTGACATTCGAAGAAAGATCAACACAATATAAATAACCAGAAATTTAAGTTTTGTTGTTATTCATAACAACACCAATATTCCTTCATAACTTGAGAAGGTAGGTTAGTGGGTAAGATAAGATGTAAAATCAGACTTTTTAAGGAGAGATCTAAACTTCAGCAGGTTAGAAGAAAGCAGTTTTATGTTGTATGTACAGGTTGAGGATTGTGGTTGTGCTCATATCCATCATTATTTGTGATTGAACTACAGTACTCTCAATAAGTAAGGGATATTGTGAGGATTTCATACATAAGGTGTTTTCACTTCAGGGGTTTTTGGATAAGGGAGGCATTTGTATTGGGGTGATGTACACACCTCATTTTGTGTTTTCCATGTAATGGTCTCACTGTGTACAGTGCGCCTTACATAATGGGGTCAATACCAAAAAGGACAAAAAGACAACTCTTTTCAATGTGGCATCAATTTCATCATTCTGTGAGTATAAAAGGCTGGTATGGTCAGTAAGTCAGCTGTCATCATTTTGTGTTTTGTCCTGGCTCTCCAGCACATATTTCAACAAGGCTTTCACCATCTGGTCCAAACGGAACAAGTTCACACTGACGTTCATCACCAACCTGATCTCACACACTGAAGCCGAATATGCCACTGGGGTCTGGCTGCTGCTCTCCAAGGTTGTCCCTTCATTCCCCAAATTTCCCTACGAGAAGATCCTAGAAGCCTGGGAAGGCATGGTCAGGTGAGAGGGGCCCAGTATTGTCATTTAACTGGTGTTGTATTTTAAGCTGAGGATCCAGCATTACTCAAATGATTTTTATTTTTGCCTTTAGTGCAAAGGATGTTCCTGTGACAACATGCTGTCACATCCTGTGTGTGATGGGTGACATTGCTGCACATTTAAATGAGTATACCAAGGACAGAATAGTTGGTAAGGGAAGTGTGATGTGCAATGAGGGAAATTTACAGTAGTCGGAAATTTCATAGTCTTTGTGCCCCTCTCACTGTGTCTTCATCTGTTTTTGTGTATGTCTGTCTCTGCTTCTCTCTAGATGACCTGATGTCTTGGTTGAAGACGTTTACTTTGTCACTGGAGGTGATCTCTGCTGCTGTCGAGACTCTTTATCAACTTGGCAGCAATAAAAATGTCAAAAAGACTAAGGTTGGAGCTCTTTTACCTTTTACTTTACAGCTGCTCATATACAGGATAGTACAGTTAGCCTCTATATGGCTTCATGATAAGGAACAGTAGGAAGATAAGTGTTAACCTAAGGTTTAAACCCCTGTCATGTTTCAGAACACCATTCTGTTAGAGAAGGTGTAGCACAAGATAACTACACAAAATGCTACTTTTTTTATGTTTAAGTACTTGCAAGCAGCTTGTGTGTGAGGCCTTCATGTTTGGTTGTCAGCAGATGGGAAATAAATTGGGTTCCAACAAGGGCTGCACAAAAAATCATTAAAAAAAAAATTGCGATCCTGATTCGCACACGTGATGTCATTTCTACACACATTGATTCTGTAGATGATTCTGAATGCTCATTATCTCCCAGATTTTTTTCAAGCGCTCCCAAACACAGCACTGCCGCTGCCTCCTCCCTCAACCATTGGTAAAGCGTTCTTTATGTTACATTTCTCCTCTGACTGAAAACAAATACCCTTGCTTTGGCAAGGGTATAGTACTAGTTAAATCATCAAAGTCTTTCAATGCAAAAAAAATTAAGCGAAAAAAATCGTGCCGAGAATCGAGATCTCAATTCCAAGCAAAAAAATTGTGATTCACATTTTTTTCCAGAATAGTGCAACCCTAGTTCCAACTCAATATGGATAACCCAGTAGATTTATTAAATGTACAAAAGAAAGTGGTCCTTCCCTTTGCCTTTAAAGGAAAACAAATATTGGGACAACCTTTAAATAGTCATGGTCTGGGACAATACTGATTGTTAATCCGATATTGGTGAGTATATAGTTATTTAAATCAAATGATTTCTAGTGTTGGTTTTGTATAATCTACTTAATCGATATTTATAAGCACAGAGCACTAGAGCTCTTCATAAACATATTCTCCACATATGATGTCATCGGGACTTTATCAAATTACATTTGTGTCATGCCTCATGCAGTTTGTTGTCCTTTCAGGCTTTCCTTGACCAGCACTGTGGTGAGCTGGTGTCTCTCTGTGAGGCGTATTTAGCAGACATCCTCCTGAGGGAACAGGGAACCCAGAACCTCAACGAGGAGCTGATGGTAAGATCCAGACTTTCACTTGCTTTTTCTTGTGATTCAACATCTTCTTACTTTGCAGGGTCAACTTTTAGTCCCAACCGGTTGCTTTGTCTGAATGATGTCGTTTTTTTCTTTTTTTTCTTTTGAGATCAGCACATGTAGTTCTTTGAAACTAGCAAAGAGAGCAAATGGTTAAGATCCAGTTATGGTCGAAGTTTGCAGAGGCTTGTGAATCAACCTCTGCAAACGTCGACCATAACTGGATTTAAACCATTTAATTATATAAAATATTAAGTAAAAAATAGACACTACATGGCAAACAGTGATTCACCACAGTGAAAGTTATTTTATTTGTCAGAAACGTTGCCCCTGGCTGCTGCACCATCAGTAGCTCTGTACTTGTGCAGCTGTGCTGTGGATATAACTGAATTTTTTTCTCTTCCAGGTGAAACACCTCCACACTCTGGGAGTGGCTTCCCTCCATTGTCCTGGCAAGGTTGGCAAACGGACCGTGTTGCTGGTGGAATCTGTCTTAACATCACATTCTGACAAACTTGCAGGTAGGGATTTTGTGATGACTGGTGGTGATATTTAATATTTTATAGTTACACAGCACAAGAGATACTTTTTAAAAAGGGAATAGGTAGTAACGTTTGTTCAGTGTTCATACAGTGAATGGGAGTTCTTAGCCTGGGTGATTATGAGAACGCTCCCCAAACTCACCAACTGTATTTGCTACTTCTCCTCCAATTCAAAGCCCTGTTGAACACAATCAATAACATGAAGTGCTCAAACTACTCAGTAGTATTTTACATACACCTGTTTTTCTATGCTGGTCACTGACAGAGTGCCAGGAGGAGCTGCCAGCATCACTGCCTCTGTCACAGTTCAAAGCAAACTGCCTCCCTACCAGAGTCAGAGCCCACGGAGTGATCGCCTTAGGTGAATTTTCCTTTTCTCACTTTCATCTGTCTTCCATGAAAGTCTGAAAAGTATTCTTTCTAGTCTTAACCTAGATGCAATTTTGCCATCTACACATAAATTCATTCTCTTTTTTGCTCAGGTAAACTTTGTCTGCAGCATGAGGAACTCGTCCACAAGTACCTGCCAGTGTTTGCCAGGGAGCTTGAGGTTGGCACAGTGGTCGCCGTGCGCAACAATGTGGTTGTGGTTATGTGCGATCTGTGTATTCGATACACCAACATTGTGGATCATTACATCCCCAACATCTCCAGTTGTCTGCGAGATGATGCGCCTGTGGTCAGGGAGCAGGCTCTGGTCATGCTGACAAAGCTGCTCCAGGTATTAAATTATTCAATTAAGTAATTATTTTTTTAAATGAAGATTTGAAAAAAAATTCCCTCACATAACAGGTTTCTTGCATTTTCTAATTTATCACTTTATTATCTTGGAAATCAATTTTTTTTTTTATCAGATATATAGACATATTGCCCCTTAGATTCTCTGACAAGGACTGACTGAAATTGTTGTGACAAATGTGCAACTTGAAAGTAATCTTTGCTATCTTCATAAAAGATTCTCTACCAGTTCCTCCTCCATGCTGCCTTCCTGTTCTCCTGGACTTTCATTGCAGTGTTTTTTTCTATGAAGATCTCACATTGCCTTTGTTTTCTAGGAAGATTACGTGAAATGGAAGGGCTCCCTTTTCTTCCGCTTCCTGGTGGCACTGATTGACCCAGTCCCTGCCATTGCCAGGTAAATCACAAGAAAGATTTTTACTATGTAGATAATCCATCATTCAAACAGGATCTATCTTAAGATACATGTGGGCACAAATTCCCTGACATTTACTTTGTTACATTGAAGTGGTGTTTTCTGATTTATTGAATGGACCTATGTTGAATCATGCAATCCTAATGCATAATCAGGTAGTATTACAGGCATAGAGGCAAAATAAAAAACACACCCTAACTTCAAACCACCTGTTTTCTGTCCCAGTCTGTCCAAATACTGCCTGCTCCATCGGCTGCTGAAGAATAAGCTTGAAATATTCAGCCAGCGTTTCATTGAGTGCATCTTCCACTTCAACTCCTACGACAACCACAAGACTTACAACAAGTTCCCGCAAAGTGACAGGTACTGTAGATGTTCTTTCCAGTGGACATCTTGCTTTATTTTGATTTGTATTTAAACCCTGTTTATTATGCCCCCTTTGGGAATTAAGGGTTGTGGGCAGTGGAGTTTTAGGGGTAGATGGCCTCATAGAAGTAGGTTGAGCTCAGGATCTAGAGATTGCCTGATGAGGTGCAGCTCATCACTGTGTGTGACGTTCTATGCTTTATAGACTTAGAAAGACAAATCAATCACACAATGAAGCCTATTTTATGTAAACAGCGGTATGCAAAAGTTTGGGAACCCCTGATAGTTTCCATTATATTCTTTTATAAATCATTGGGTGTTTGGATAAGCAACTTAAATTTGATCTATCAAATAACTGAAGGATACAGTTACAGTATTTAAGTAAACTAGGTTTATTGTCTTAACAGAAGATTTGCAATATGCATAGAAAGAATGTTAGACAAGTGCAAAAGTTTGGTCATCCTTGTCGTTGTATTGATTTCAGTACATTTAACTTAACAATGGTTAATTGTGACACAGAATAGGTTTAGTAAGTTTATATCAACCTTTGAATTTCATTCATCATGAGGAAGGGGATTTTAGTGGCCAATCGTAAGTTGTTGTTTTTTGTTTTTTTTTTTGCAACATGTGGGCCTCAAAACAACTCTCAAATGATCTGAAAGAAACAACTGTTCAACATCATGGTTTTGAGTTTTTTTCTTGGTTCATTTATTGCTTGCAGAGACAAGGTTCGCTTCTCCCTGAAAGGAGCTCAGCACCGTGAGAAACGTTTCCAGATCTATTCCCTCATGTTGGAGCACTTCACAGATGCTCAGCGATTCAACGTCACTATGAAGATCAACCAGACCATCTTAGGTGAATACATGTGTGGACTGAGAAGTACATCAATAAAGCTTGGAAGTGCATCAAACTGCCAGTTCCTGTAGCAGCTCTAAGTGGTTCATATAATTTTCCTTCACTAGTGATAACTTGAATGATAAAGGTCTTCCTCATTAAAGACTCTTAATTCCCAAAACAAACATGTTTAATGTTATCTTGAAACAGTTACTTGATAAAGCATCAGTTTGTGCCTAGAGCAGTATTAACCCGAAATCCCTTTTCCTATCCCAGCACTCTTTGCAGACAAGGAGCTGCCTCTGGATGCAGATGGTGCTGAAATTTTGTCAGACACCTTCAACATCCTGAGTCTGAAAGAGATGAAGCTGCAGGCTGTATCAGCTCCAACAGGAGGTGCAGGGGAGGAACCAGAAGGGGACAACCGGGCCACCATGGCCCAGGCTGTCATGCAGGCTGCACAGAAGAAGATGGTGTCACAGGTGAGTGCTGTTGGCCAAGTTACTTATAATCAGTTACCAATGAAAAATGCCTTCTGACTTCTAACTTTCAATGCAGTTTCTCAGCTCAGCATCATTGATTGTCCTCCTTCACAGCCATGTCACATTATTTATTTCATTCAAAGGTGCAATTTCTAAACTGCTTTATAAAGACTAGGGTTGTTGGGTACAAAAAGAATCAATGGAATGCAGGGATCGTTTGAAAGGAAAGGTTTCAATGCTACTTGGTATCGCATTATTTCACTCGATACCTGAAAGGTATTGAGACCCAGCCAGCAGCACCTCTTATCCTTTCTTTGATCCACAGGTCCAGAAGAAGGCTTTCGTAGAAAACACAGTTCCTCTCATCATCAGCCTGAAGAGCATGCTGGAGGAGAAACGCTCCCCTGTCATCAAAGACCTCATGGCCTACCTTCAGGTCAGACCACAGCACAGACACTTGCTCTCCTCATAGTTATGACATTAACTCAGATGGAATAGGTGTGCAGCATGATGACATGCATCATAAAAAAATTAACATCTCCCAAGATAAAACGCGGGCCCCACGGTGGCGCAGTGGTTAGCACTCGTGCCTTACAGCAAGAGTGCTTGGTGCCG
>JAOWBC010000318.1:22734944-22751104 GCA_028566105.1 Hypoplectrus providencianus | reverse complement strand
TCTATCTATCTATCTATCTATCTATCTATCTATCTATCTATCTATCTATCTATCTATCTATCTATTCATAACGTTGTTTATTTTTAGCCTATATTAATGCAAATTCGTAAGTAGTTTTTCTTACCAAATGAAGGTTTTGAATGCAGGATCTTTACCTGTATTTCAACATTTTTTTTTATTAGCAGTGAAATACTGGAGTTAGGGATATGACTCCTCCTCTCAGCACAGACAGCAGCTTTTTAGTCATAGTCATTTCTAAAAGGTCAAATTCAAGGCTTTTATTTTAAAGGGAAAGTCAGACTACTTCCGCAGGGTTTATTGTGCCTGGTTAGCTTGATGGCACTGCCTCCTTTCTAAAAGGGGCAAAAACAAACTACATTTGCTTTCATGTCACGTGTCCTAGCTGAAAAAACTGTCCCTTTACAAAGCTTGAGTGTTGCCTCCAGTTTAGAGCAATAACATAATACCGAGAGTCCCCTTTTCAACCCCTTCCACTCCATCCTTCCCTAATTCTGTCCTTTGCAGGGGGGTACAGGGACAACATAGCAGGTCAACGGTAGATGCCACATAGAAGTGATTTAGCCTACATCATCTGAAAGCTGGGACACGGAAGACAAATTGGAGATGCAGTCCGGAACTGAGTCTGCTGTATATGTTTTAGTTATAAGTCAATGTTGGGCTAAATATTGTGCTAAATATGACATTTCTCAACGACTCAAGAATTGATCAAAGTAGTCCAAAATCCCTTTAACATGAAACATTAAGACACTTAGATGTGGAGGAAGACCATGGAAAAATGGTTGTGTTAATTGGCATCAAAAACTGTTTTGAGATTTTGTCCAGATCTGCATTTTCAGTCTACAAACCCACTAATTCATAGGGGAGCAATGAATCAATAAAGCATCTTTCAGAGTAGTATAGCCTCTTTGACTGCCTCTTACAATACTATATAATTCCCAGTAATTACTATCATTAATATTATTGGCTATTATGATCACAAAATGGTCTCATCACAGTGAAATGTTATTTATGAGAACTGGCAACATCCTGCATGAATAGAATTGGTCTCATTCTCTTCACTGGAGTCTCAGCTTTCCAGATCTATCCAATGTACGCAATCCACACATTGTTTAGGGCTTCAGATATTTTCATTTAATGTGATACCAGATCTCTTCCATATTTTGTAGCTTAAGGCCTGAGCCTGCTAAAGCCTGTGAAAGACATAATATTAGCCAAGGATGCCAGCTTTGTCAAGGAGTGGAAGAGCCTAATATGACTCAGTAGTAGATGTACTTACTTTTACAATAATCCAAGAGAGGTTCAGATCTACTGGGACAGTTTTTATTTTTCTTTGTTGTGATCAAATGATTGAAATAAAGTATACCCAACATAAAATACATTTGCTGAATTTCTTCAAGGTGTCTACTGGCACATGATTTATCTAAGAACTTAGGTGTACATTATCACAGCTTATCATGTTCACCAAAGGATATTTCAAAGAGATTTCTTGATACTAAAAAATGTAAGTTAAATATATGTATATGGTGACATGACATCACATATTAATAGCCTATCATGATGCATTTGTCCACTCTCTCACACACTCTCTCCCTCAGTCTGACTGCCTGTTTACTGGGTACCAGTCTTTTGTTTCTAAATTGTCATGGATAAAGGTTTAATCATGGATCTGACAAGGAGGAGAAGACTTAGTTACACCTGCAACAGACAAACTACAGATGCAATGGTAAGTAACACCATGCTCAACTTGTCTAATTTCCTACTTATGCCCCTTCTTACACACTAAACATTTTAAACATTTGGAAAAAAAAACATATATAGTGTATCACATACTACAATTTAGAAATTGTCTTATTGAGAGAAAAACTTTCTCGTTTCCAATCTAGTCCGGGTGGGGGCGGTAATGCACATATAAACTAGATGGCCAGCAGCCATTAACATAAAGGAAGAAGAAGATTTGAAGTAGGATCGTTTCTGATCGGATTGAGTCAGGTATGGTAACGGACAAATACGATTGTGGCAGCGTTAACGGCGTCTTGTAGCTCGAGTGTTTGATTTTACGATCAGAGACGAATATTCCGAATGAAACCGAGATAACGGGTAATCATTTAATACATGGTTATGTCAGGATTAGGTCACTTAAGACTCATGTAGTAGCAGGAAGCTAACGTTACCAGGGTAACTAAACCAAATACAAGTATTATTCAAATAGTTAATAGACTGCTTAATCTGCCAATGAACTTTAAAGAACGTTATCTTTAGTCAATAAAGTATTGAACCAGCCTCAGTTCGCGTTTTCTCGTTTTTCATATCAGCTTGTTTCCGTTAATTAACTACGAAAAACCTGTAACTACATATAGTCACATGGGACACTTGTGCACCTGTTCTACCTATCGTTCAGAGTTGGTTAATTCTGTGTTTAAGAAGAAGGAAGAAGTCTGTTTCTGTTTCTGTTGTTTCTCATGTTGTTTCTGTTGTTTCTGAACTGTTTCTGAAGTTAAAAGTGGGTCCAAACCAGTACAAGCAAGGTGTACCTAATTTAAAGTGGCTGGTGAGCGTAGGTTCCCTGTAGATAACTTGTTGACCGATTTGACCTAAATATTAGCATAAAAGAATGTAAATGTAAAATCACTTCACATAATCGAATAAACAATATCTAATACACAGGACAGTACTGTCAACACCGTTACACAGCAATCTTCAATCTAGCATTTCAGATCACATTTTATATAAAACGTGTATGAGTGCAGTAACTAATAATTGTTGATTATATTACATATCAGATTGAAATAAACATGAGGATGATTTTCAGAGCCAAGACTTTTTAATTTTTTTTTTTTTTTAAATGGTATTTATATGTATAATTTGTAATGTTGAAGCACAAACTAAACTGAAAATCAATGTGTCCCTCTTTTATTTCCTGTTAGGATGAGTTCTTCCTCCCTCCTCTCACCCCCCTCCCCTCCTCCCCCTGCTCCATTGCCCTTCTCCTCCTCTCCCTCTCTGCGCGGCTGTCCGGAACTGGACCTGTCTGTTACACTCAGTCCTGCTCCCAAGGCTGTCCACACACACCTTAAACCCAGTCTACTGAAGACCAGTCAGCAGAGTGGCCAATCACAGTCAATGCCCCGCCTCCAAGGACAGAGTGGAAGAAAGAACATCCAGGTGATGACATTATCATGTTGCCCAGGTGTATGTTCAGCACCAAAAAAACATAGCTAAATGCTTATTAAATGTAAAGAGTGTGACATTTAACACCCTGTCACGTAAAGATAACTTTTACCAGGAGAAATATATACTTTTAGATGTCTTAGAACACATTGTATTGAAGTTTTTACACATTCACACTCTTCTGACTCACCTACAAAAGGAAAAGTTTCCTATAGTAAATCAATGCACAACTTTTTGAGGTTAAATCTGCCCTGTGTGTGTGTTTGTTTGTGTAAGTGAGTTGACATCTTCATGCGTCTGTTTCCAGCAGGTGGGCTTCGATCAAAGAGTGGTAACACCAGAGCAGAGCAAAGATGCGCTTCCTCAGCAGCCAATCAGAGGTCAGAGGAGAAGCAGAGGATGTAACCATGGTAAGGCATATACTTATTCACAAAGAGTGTATTGGTGCCGCTTATAGCGACATGAATTGCGTATCACTTGTCACCACTACCTGCCCCATCACAAGATCCAACACACAAAATTTATTGTGCCAATGTTATCCCACTCGTAAAGATTTGAAGTTGTGCGCAATTTTCCTCCTTTTTACACATGATTGATATTTTTATACTAGGGCTTTGTCTGTGCTGTTTTTGTTCAAATAAACCAGTTTCTTAGAGATCAGAGGGGAGCAGAATTTAAGCATGAGGTACAACAGCAGGTATTCATTGAGTGCTTGGTAGCTCAGTTAGTGGTCCAACAAACCCTTTGAGAGAGCTCTGAGAAATACAAGTTTTGTTTTTTTGCCTCATATTGAAAAAAATAATAATAATAACAATGGATAAATAAAAAGTCGTCAGTTTCCTATGTCTGTCACATCTGTGTTGAGTATGATTCCACAATGATACCATTACATAACATATCATGTGAGACAATTTAAGCAGTAACACTGAAAGCTTCCTGTAATAGGGCACTTGACAGGAAATGATATATGACCTATATTTATAGCCTGACTTGTCACTTAAAATTTCAATAGCTGGTTCACCTAAAGGGGTAAGCCTCTCTTATTAGTTTGCGCTGAAGTTACTGCCTACTTAGGAGCTAACTCGGCACTATACCAAAGATACTGAATATAAGGTATATGCTGCTTTACAAGTGTCGCCAGTGCAAGGCAGTCGTTTACAACTGCTGTCTGCAGGTTTGGCAACCTCTCCCTCCGCTTCGTTGGAAGTATTGTGTACATCATGAAAATATTATTTATATTTTCTTTTGCAAGCATTAGATATTCAAGCAACTAAAAGTCACATAAAGCACTACAAAAATAGTTGGCTTGGGTAACTGTAATGGTTTAGATATAGAGAATTTGGGTTATAATAACTCTATCAGTGTTGCCAGCAGTCCTTGGTTGAACACAACAGCAGTGGATGAGAGACTTTTTTATTAGCTTCTTATCGTTTAAAGTCGCAGAGGATGCTCTGTAAAAGAATGATCAATAAAAACAATTTCACTAACTGTCCTGTGCTTTGTGAAGCCAACATACAGCGTGTGGAGCCTCTTCCTGCAGTATCCAATCAAGACCAAGGCTGTCTGGAGAAGGCGGGGCTAAACACCACTCTAGCTCTGAAGGCGGAGCTACAGTCGCTGCAGGTTCACAGTGTTTGTCTCTAGGTTTTGAATAAATCAAAGCAGAGCACATCAGCAGCTGGTTCTTATTGTAACAAGTCTGTTGTCCTGCAGGGGGCAGAGTTTAACTCCCAAAAAGCCATTCAGGAGACCCTGCAGAGGTCAAAGAGTACCAAAAATCTGATCAACACCAGAGCAACTGAAGGTAATTCACACCCACCCACACGCACAGAGCTGTTGCCTCCTATTTGATACATATCATGTCTCCTCTGGTAGACAGGGAATTGGTCTGGTCGCCCATCATGAAAAACAAATTTCCTCGTTTCTGTCCTTTACAGACAATCTTCAGTAGTTCATCGTTAAATAACTCTACACTAGCTGTCAGTGACAGTGTGTTAAATCATATCTAAATAAAAATCAAATCAGATTATGTAGTTCATGTGGACACACATGCACTCTTTTAAACCCAGAGGAACTGTCACTGTTCGAACATGTCATTGTTCCCATGGCCCAATAGTTAGAACATTTTTCTATAATGCCCTAATGCACATTGTTTTTAACAGGCCATTCCACCGAAAACAAAAGTGCCTGCTGGCCTTTCCACTTTCCAGATTTTGATCTTGTTTAATTTCACAGCCCCATTAAATTTAAGAGCTGATGCTACCTGTAGACATCACATTTTTCTGAACCCATCTTGTGATTTTTTGCAACTCAAACAGACACTCATTTTAGCATAATCTGAGACTCCTTTTATCTCCATGTGGAGTAAATGGAGTCCAGGTAGAGTGAAAACAGGTGCTGGATTCAGCAGAATAACTCAGTAATATAGAAAAATACTTTTTTTTGTTTCTGATAGCTTACCTTGCTCTCCCATAGTTTTGGTTGGGAGTCTGATTTCTGATTTCTTAATGTAAAAAAATAATTGATGGAGACTTTTTATTATTGTAACAACAAGGCTTTAGTGCAATAGGTTTCTGTTTCCAGGGTATTAGGTTATCTGGGGGACCAATAAGATCTCAGCCTAATGAATATGGATATATTTTAGGGCTCTTGGACTGTTGAAACAATTGCATGACATCCTGGAGGCAATAAATAGGATATCTGTAAAAATTGTAAAAGTTGGGGGTTTAATTGGCCAAAACTCCTTACATTTTTATTGGTCACACTAATACAAGTAAACTGCAAGAACAAAAAAAATCCCCTCAGCTGTCGGCACCTTACAGTTTTCCTGAGCTTTTCTTTTTTTTCTGATGGCTGACTGTTACAACTCATCAGTTATTTATGTAAAGTTTCTTTAGTAACTTTAGATGACTTAGTCATGATGCTATTTTCCTTATAGCCTTCAACAATTCTTAGCAAGTTGTTTTAATACTTAAGATAGTATTAATATTTAAGAGATCGTCACAGGGTGACCATCATTTACTATGACATCAGGTCACTGAGGGTAAAGGCAGCAAGTGCAGTGGGAGGTGCTCATGGCAAAGCTAAATGCCACAACTGATGTGAGTCAGTCAAGCAAAGATCCCCACTGACTGACCTTTTCATGAAAGAAAAAAAAGCCTGTCATAAAGAATCAGTGTAAAATGAATTCTGGCAGCAGGGTATGCTGGAGCTGTTGACACATGGACATCCATAGGGTAATAATGTACATTACAGGTTTTACTGTGTCAAATATTAAATAGCATTTCGTTATATTGAAGCATAGGCCTTCATCCCATTTATATATAATATGACACTGCTGCATTTTTGTTTATTATCTAGTTTAGGTAGCTTCCTCGTCTTAATGAGACATTTTCAATACAATAAAAAAAATGATGATTAATAAACCATGTACACATATGGAACTATTATTACACACGAAAACATATCACAAATGAGTTACATGTGCAAACAAGTCACCATGCTATGAAACAGTGTTCAGTTGTTAATGAAGTTACCTCATTGGTCTTATCAAGCTGTACCTTTTACAAACAGGATGTTTATGCTAGCAAACATTGGTTCAAAATGACCGCTAAGCTGCCTTATAATAACAAATACTCCCCGCACATTTCTCAGTAGTCAAAGTAGTAATATTATATTATGCTGGTTAATTTGGAAGTTAGCAACATTAGTAAATTAAACTTGTGACATACATTAAATGTTTCATTGTGCTGAACCTCAGCAACCCTGAAAATTAGCTCCTCCACAGGTGGTAGCACCAAAATTTGCTGCTGGTGGAGCTGGTGCAGCTGTGTACAGAAGGCACCACACACACCATCGGCCTCACATGGATGGGCTTCAATATTGCATCCTGAACTCCATTATATAGGGAAAAATAATCCCTCCTTCTGTAACAGTGTGGCACACAGCTGTGATTTTACAGATCCAGCTGTGAAGTCCCGTCCCCATGTTCAAAACATTCTCAGACATGACCGCTATCAAAGGCCCTTCTCCCTTGAATTATGGAAAAGGAGCAAAGTTTGTGAAGCCTGCCAGACACAACATGACATTTGCTTAAAAGTAATGTAATAGTCCCAAAACAAAAATGACCAAATATTCACCTAACTATAGCCATTCAAACCCAATACCCCCCTTTACCAAATGATTAGCCCATGCACAGACAGGGACCAATCCCTTTTGTTACGCATTATGATGCATATGACATATGAGGGTAGAATAAACGACATTGGTATATTGCACAAAATAGCTTTTTTGTAATGTGTCATGTAATAAATCATGCATTATAGCAGTTATCCTTTCCTGAAAATGAATCAGGAAATGGAATTTATTATTTATTTTGAAAATATTAGCCACTGTCAATTAGTATCCTCTGTTCTATTAGCGTCTGTAACCTCTCTCTCTCTGTCCCTCTCTCTCTCTTTCTCTGGGTGTCTGTAGAAGTGAATGTCTCTCGCTCTCAGCTTCTCTACACCTCATTGGTCAGTGTCAACGTGCAGAAGGATCAGCTGATCAGCCAGGTGCTGCAGCACAGGCCGCCCCCTCCCCTCGGCTGCCATGCCAACAAGACGGTATCAGATGGGCCTTCCCTTCACTTCTTCATGACTTGTGATCACCTCAGACAAAAGCCTGTCCACCTAGGAGAGGATCCTGTCAACTACAAGCCCTGCCCATCACCACACCCCTCCTACTCCACCTTTGATCTCTATAGAAGAGGAAGATGCTGAAAGGTCATGCCATGACAAACCAACAGGAAAACTCTGACTGGTGGGATGTTCTGAGAGACAGATAATGTAATTTAATTATAATAATTATATATTTTTCTAATATAAACTGAAATCTTTTTTAGTTTTTGAAAAGAGCTATTTGTTCTTTTTTTTTCTTCTAATAAAGTATTTTCTGTAAAACTTTGTTTGAAGAGGTTTGTATAAAATTGCCATGACACCTTCATACCTACAGCAGGACACCTGTCATAAACATAAATGAGGCAAGTTTTGTAACTTGTCATCAAGTATAATTCTGTCACTTCATGACACTTGATGTTAACCATGACAGCTTGACATTATCTGGGAAAAAGTAAGATGTCACGTATGCAACATGTATATTAGGTCTTAACATTAAACCTGATCAAACCTCATTACATCCATCCTCCTTTATGCAGAAATGGAGGTGGGGGATTTTAGGGAGAGATAGATAGATGTATAGATGTACTTTATTGATCCCAGAATTGTGAAATTGCTACACCACTGTATAGTTTGATTATTTAAAATTATTAAATTATACAAAGGTTAAGAACCACATCATTTCAGTATATATGAACCATTTCCATGCCATGTTATCTTTCAGAACTTGTAGCTATTTTGTGGTTGACATCATTCTGTTCCAGATGTTAGGTAGGTCTAATACATTTTGCCAGTTTTCTTTTACTTCAGAATTGAAAAAAAAAATCCCCCCTGAATATCACATAGACTCTAAGACCTTGACTAACATTTCTAGAGTTCTGCTAAAAAACACTTCTGTAAACTGCTGAGAAACTCTGTTATTTTCACTATACCTGGAAAGTTACTCCAGACTATGTAAAGTTTCATAAGTCTGTGGATATTCTAGAAGTCACAGCAGGTTGTTTCACACAGTGAGGTCAAGTTCCAAGAAACGCTCCCACTGCAGTGAAATGGTCTGTACTGGGACTAACGTCATCATGCTTGGGGTATACTGGCATCAATGAATCCACAAGATTCCTAGCTTTCCAGTCATATCCCAATAATGCAATTCTAAGACTATTTAGGGACCTCAGTAAGCAGAAATATTCCAAATCCTCAACCCAATAAGAGAGCCTTGTCTAGGAGACTGGTTGCTCAAGGCAGTTAGGTTTTTATCAAAGAAGTGGCCTGTTGTCATGTGGGCATGTGTCCGATGAAGTTACACTGTTACAACAGTGACTGCCCGCTAAACCCTGCTTCACTATCCTGAGGAGGTTGGTAAGGTCTGTGACTTAACAGGCCGACTGGCGTGGTATTCACCAGACCTTAGGGTGGAATGCAGTGTTCAGGGCTAGCATGACCTAACAAGAATCTACAGCAATCCTCATGCAATGAAAAGCCTTAATGATGGCAGCCTCACAAGATTCTCTTCAAATTTGAAGGAGACCTGTCCACTTTCCTCATTTCCCGAAACTCTTATATAGCCAATCCACAAAGGAAAGGGGAGTACAGAACCCTATTTTTTTATACACTGCTGATATTGTGCTCTCTATCCTTACGATGGATAGGGTTTATAGTGTTTTATTACAGCTCAGGAAATACAAAGTGCTAGATAGATAGCGTGCAACTCCAAAAGATAGATGTGTTGGGTTACCTGGGGTGCATGCCACTGGCTGCTGATGCCTTATTTACTCATCCAGGCACTGGATGCCACCACCTAGATGTTAATGTTGGACTTTGTTGTAAGCTAAACATATATACAACCCATATCAATCACATTCCAGTTAAAAAAGGAGATAAAATGAATGATACATGTATTCATGGGTTTTGTTGGCCTTACAGCAAGAGTGCTTGGGGCCGGGGATTGCAAGTCCAAATACCAGCCCAGGCACTTCTGTATGGAGTTTGCAGGTTCTCCCCCTGGGTGCATGGGTTTACTCCGGGTACTCTGGTTTCCTCCCAAAGTCCAAAAACCTGCACATTAGGTGAATTTGGCGAATTGTCCATAGGCGTGAATGAGTGAGTGAGTGTGTTTGTCTGTTAGTCAGCCCTGCAACAGGCTGGCCACCTGTCCTGGGTGTACACTGCCTCTGACCCTTAAACCGGCTGAGATAGACACAGCCTCCCTGTGACCCGGGATTACCTGAATAAAGCGGTTAAGATAATGAATGAATGAATAACCTCACCAGTCAGCCCATGTCATGTTGGTTCATGGTTCAAGATAAGCAAAGAGTTGATGCCGCTCTGGAACCACTTTTCCTGGCTAATAGCAGCTAAAAGCAAAGAACCATTTCAAGTTTAGGCACTGGCTTCGAACCAGCCCTGGAACTGTTTTGGGCCGAAAGGGTTTCTAGTGACACTACGCTGGACCTAGTGCACTGCCTTCGTTCTTAGCTAGCTAGCTGGTGCCACCATCAGAGAGCCATGCAGTCAGTCTGAGACCAACACCCTGGTTTGCAGATTTCTCCATCTGCAAATTTCAACACACCTGCTGCTGCACAAGGTCACTGCCTTCATCTTCAACTGTGTAGTAAGAAGGCACCACTACAAAGGTAGCGCTAGGAAGTAGATGGGGGCTGTAACTGTAGCTGCAGGATACAGCAAGGCCAACTCTTTCATGACAGCCAAGCGAAGGGAATGAAGTGATTAGGACTCCAGCCAGACTTGGTCTTTCCAAATGACTACTCTGGGCTGCCTCGCTTTGCTGCCCAATGAGAGTGCCTGGATTTTGGCAAGAATTGCTGGAGTCCTAGCCTCATTCACTCTAGCTGGAAGGATAAACAATATGTGGAGGGCATGACTGCCCATTCATGCATGATTCAGCTGTAAGAAATGCACAAATTGATCATGAAAATGATTTCACTGCCAAAATGGACCATGCCATTTGGTCTGCACACCAAATCAGAAAAACTGAGAAAAAAGAGAATTTGTTTTTTCTAAATGAATTGGACAATATTTGGTCAGTAGCACTATTCATCCATATAAATTCAATCTATAGGCACGGAAGGCAAAGAGGAACATGGAGGTCCGCCAGTAAGCAGCTTGTTTTGACTTTTTATATACCCAGGGCTAAAGTACTTTTCCTCTCAACCTCCCAGTGTGTAAGATACCATAAGAGACTATTTGCTATAAAACCATGGCGGTGTAGCCATCAGTTGGGATGCATATCTGCTGCTTCTTCTGACAAGATTTAATTTCTTAATGCTAACAAGTTGTTGAAGCCAATGGTGCAAGCTGGTTTGCTTTCAGCAGCCCATGTAGAAAATAAACAAGCAGTGAACCAAAGAGGTGCCTGTAGAGCAACTCTTCCGTTCACGAGTTAAGCAGACAGTGCTGATGTCAAAACACACGTGCTGGAACATAAATTTCTCAAATGCCAAGAGTCACACGTCTGACTCCTTAAAATCAAGGAGTAGAGCATTTCAATAAGCCATCACAACCATCTTAAAGCTCAATTAAATGTTGTAGTTATGTAACCTTAACCCTAAACCTTCACAAAGGGTCTGAAGTCTTCAGTGCAGAGAGATTGTCCTGTTTACTGCTTCTGTGATCCTTGTTCTTGTTACAGCAAACAGGCTTGATACAGGTGGATCGTGACTTGATTCAGTGATTCTCACACAAGAGGGTTTGATTCTTGTTTTTGTTATTATTATTATTTTATTCTGGTTGAGGTACAAAATGTAAGTGATGTGTTAGCACTGAGTTTTTGTGAAAAAACAGTTGTGTTTTCTCTCACATTTACTATACTACCATTTACTACTATATATTAGTTTAAATAAACTAGCATAATTTCCATGCTATGCAATGGAAGGGTTACACAGACCCACAAGCAATCTTTGTACCCAGTTGTGGAAGAATGAAATACCTTAATAAAAAGTCACAGAATAGTCACAGTATTTATATATTTTTCTGTAAATACATTTAAAAATGACAAACATTAAAGTCACAGTTTCTCAGCTTTCTCTTTAATAACTGAATGAATTTATTTCCAATGCCACAGAATATCAGAAACAAAATCAGAGCACAGAAAAAAAAGATGTACTGTGTTTCAGTGTCCAACCAAAAGAAGCAGACCTGCCAACACTACCGCAAACCTGCACCATTATTATTGTTAAGGGGGAGGAACAGATTTTTTGTCCTTGAAAAAAAAAAAAAATCATCCATGCCATTATAAACAATCAACTGTTCAATCACATCTTGGGGTGGGAACATGGGACACAAGCTAGGCTCTGCTACCAAAGGTACAATACGTTACATTAGTAATCGAAATTAATTTAATTAGATTATAATAAATACATAAATAAAAAAGAAATACATGTGTATCCTATTCACTTTTTTACTTGTTTTTGTTCAAGCATTTTAAAGCTTCCATATCTGATGATTTTCTAAAAATATATATGAAAATGATTCATTTTTTCTAATGCTTCTTTTAGTTAGGAAGCAGTGTTACTTTGTGTTACATGCAATTAATGTAGAATGAAGTGAAAACATAATTCATCAGGTTTTTCAGAATAATCCATGTTCAACTTTCTGTTTGTTGGAAGGGTTGGATGCCCTTCACAATCACTTACACTGTGACTTTCCCTTTTTTGTTACTCAACATAGTAATATTTACACACTTTATGACATCTATCATGCTTTTCCTTTTCATTCTAATGAGGAAATGATCATTAGGAACTTACTTGTCATTCTTTAGATCAGACCTTTCTTACTGTACCAGTGCTACAATCTAAAGCTGACTTACATACAGTTACTGGCTGGTTTGAGCCACTGAACTCAATCTACTCCACAAACTCAAACCAAAATTATTTCCTATAATCTATACTTATCTCCAGCAGATTTCAATTCACATGAAGGCAGTTCCTCTGCTTCGTCTTTGTAACTCTTCCCAAAGACAACACATCATGTCATTCCATACAGCTACACAACGTCCCAATGTATCTTTATCTGTACTGAAGTCTAGAGAGGACATGATAACTCCAGATCACTGACAGGGGACCTCAGGCAGCGAAGCACATCCCCTAGAGAGAAGAGCTTCCTGGCCCCAGCTGCTAGGGTCTTTCTGGATCCCTGGGACTGGCTCACACTAACAAGACCAAGTCAGCTGTCCTGGAAAAGAAGAGCAAAGGTGTTAAGTCATTTATTACTAGATTTATTGTCACAGTTTGGCTCTGTCTCTAGGTAATTTTCTTCTCGGTCCTTGTCACATTCCCTGCTAGACACTCCCACCTCTTCAGCCACTCAATTGTCCACTAAGCTGCCTCTGATCACGATCAAACTACTTTGAATACTCCTGCCTCGCAACGATTTTTACCAGATTGTTCTTGGATATATGATGTCAAACTTCCCAGTGCTTTATCTCACACTGATTTCCTGTTGCTGACCTCTCCTGCCTCTAATGTACCTGTCCCATCTGATTCCCATTGAACTCACCAGCCCTTCTGTTCCTGATTGGAGGTATTCAGCTTTCCAAATCAGCTGCTGAAAATTGCCAGAGCTTTATTGTGAGATCTTGCTGTTGAGTTCAACCTGCTCTGTGTGCCTATCACAAGCACTGGCCTGTACCTGCTAAGTTATGCATTAAAAGTAATTATTAACTGTTCCTGGTTTCCTGTGTGCTTCAATTGTGTCCTTTCACAATGCGTTCCAATTATGGCTTTTTTAGGAAGTCCATTTGTCATTTTGTAATCTAAGGTCCATTGTGTTTAAACTGATATCTGAAAACATTTTGTGGAATAATATTGTCCTCTATAGTATATAATATCTTTGTTGACAGTATGATCTTGTCATTGTCACTCTGCATGTTTATATTTTTAATCAACTTCTACATCTATCCAGAGACTCCACAGATATGTTCATTATTATGCAACATCATAAATGTTAAATTATATATTTCAATAAGTTAGATAAATAGCCTGAATATCAAATGTAGGCATTTCATTTCAAGCATCAACATCATGACTGGATTTCACAGTCTGTTTTAAAGTCTCTCCTTTCTAGTCACATTTCCTAACCCACAGACACTTTTATTGACACTTTTTCATCCAGCAACCCTCAGACTTCCCATCTCATCACCAATGAACACTTTTCAATCACTCTTCTGATGCAGAGTAACTCCAGGCTAGAGAACTGTAATGCACTCCTCAACAAGATTCTGATATAGAACCTCCAAAAGCTCCAAAATATTCAAAAAAAGGCTGCCAGGATCCAGGTGAAGGTGCAGAAATAAGAACACATGACACTGACTTTTTGTGCACTCCTTCGACTGGACAGAATTGAAGTCAAAATCATGACCCCAAACTTGAAAAAGACACCTCCGCACAACTGTCTCCACCCACCCCCACAACACAAAACTATGCCTTCCAGTCCACTGCTTCACAGATTTCTCCTCACAAAAGCTTAGCACTGATAGATCGTATTCTCTGGCCCGTCAGCCTTATACAATACATTACTCTCTTACTGCCTGTTCTCAAAAGTCTGGAGCGTGCTTTTTATTCCGCTGTTTGCTGTTTTATCAGTGTGCTTTTATTTTAATGTTGCTCTTGAAACGTCCATGCCAGGTAAGGCCAACTTGATACCATGAAGTAAAGTGATCCTGCTGACCATTGGTGGTGGAACCAAGCTTTCATGACCCCATTTACACAGGCAGAACTCATAGATAATTCCTGTATTTTATTCCCAACAGCTCATATTTACTGGGGCATGTTTAAATTAGGATATAATTTCTGTTTGGTGTCATTCGTCAAACCCTGCCCATTGTAGCCTGATCACCAAATCTTTTCAATCTTTCTCTTTTCTTCTGATTTGCCTTGATCCCCCTGTGATTAGATTTATGTTACATGAGAAGTATAGGAGATTTAGAGAACAGCGGAGCATGTGATTAAGTGAAAAGGAAAGCAAATTACTGATTGAGTGCAGCATCCATGGCATGAGCAGCAGGTTATTTCCATGGGCCTTGATAATGGGGTATATCCCTACAGCTTTTGCGTACTCAAATTTTCTCCAAACAAAACACACAAAAAAGGAGGGTAAAGAAAACCATGCCTACATATATGTTGGCTGAGCAGGGATAACATTTATTGAGAAAAAGTCTTAAATCTACATGGAGTTGTTCACTTACCTTCCCTTTGTGTGTAATCCCGTTCTGTACAATCTCTCCTGAAATGTCTGACTTCTCCTGAGAGTCCATATTACGCCGTGAAGACACTGTCTGCTCATTCTGGTTTTCCCAGTGGGCGAAACCTTTACTTTTGGATGTTTTTCTGTGAGTCCTGTATTTCATCTTAGGGAAGGTGTGGGAGCCGCCATCAGGGCCCCCCCAGCTGTGCTCAGGCCACAGGGGGTCGGTCTGGGTGGCCTGGCTGGTGGTGGCCCTCTGCAGGCGCACAGAGATCCTTTGGGCAGAGCCAGTCATCAGGGTGATGGACTTAGTGTCCAGAGCTGGACCTGCTGATGTGACAGCTGGGAACTCGAACACCTCATCCTCATCTGAAGGAGAGAACGCAGGAAACCATCAAAAATTCAACAGTCATAGTACATACGTTGTGCATTATAACTTTTTTCAAAATAACAAAAATTCTCAAGCTTTTATAACAACGTTTGCTTCACATTTATGAATCAGTTTTTCTATGCTGTTTGTGTCACTTTGTCCATGAAATGTAAATGACCTTTACAGGTGGGCAGAGCCGGGCTGCTGGGCAGTGAGCTGTGGGTCAGTCTCGCTGGAGAAACATTACCAAGAGAGCCCGAGCGGATCAGCTTCCTACAGGCAAGAACCAGCAGCTCCCGACATTGTTTATGACAGTTCACGCCACAGTCTGCAAAGCCAAACCAGACACACCACTTTTTACTCAGGGTGGATGTTTGAGTAAATGATTCTGCTTCTCCACATTCATCATGAGTATTAATCTGAGATTGTTATCGGATATATATATATATGTATATATATAAAGAAGTTTGCTCAAGCTGCTCAGAGCAGAGCCTCTCAGCTGGTAGAGAGGTCCCCCACTGATCGGAAGGTCGGTGGTTCAAGCCCCGACCATGGCATACCCTACCGTGTAGTGTAGCCTCTGCCACCAGATTGAATGTGTGAGAACGGGTAAATGTGCTCAGTCTGTAGAGTGAAAGCGTTTTGAGTGGTCACACAGACTAGAAAAGTGCTATATAAGTGCAGTCCATTTTACCATTTACTATACTGTATTAATAAAGCTTGTGTGCCACTTAAACAGACACACA
>JAOWBC010000318.1:22702471-22719521 GCA_028566105.1 Hypoplectrus providencianus | reverse complement strand
GGATTTCCTGTTTTACTTTTGGAGGCACTAGACTTAAGAGTAGCCATGTCAGCCACAACATTAGTGGGCAAAGCCTCATTAAAATGTCTGTAAGGCTGCTTTTGTGATAGCAATGACATGTTCATGGAGACACAGTGATGCAGAAACCTTCGATGATGCAACCCACCCCCTTTTAAGGCATGTATCTCAGCTTTCTTTATTTACTACTTTTACTTTTACTTTACTTTTACTTAACAGCTAAAAATAATTTATTTTGCTTTTAAAACTGTCTTTTGCTATGACTAACCATTTAACACTGACACTGATTCAGGTCCAAATCTTAACATCTGAATGCCTATAAAGTATTAGAACTCCGGATATTGTGTTATAACTCTGCATAGCAACTTCTCAAATGCATGATTAACCTTGGCTATTGCAACAGAATTGTACTACTGGCTGACCTATATAAAGGTTTGTTGATATTTAGGTAACTTTCACCACCAACAGTCGGTGTGTAAATGGAGATTCCTATTGTATGTAGCAATACGTTCACTGACTAGGCAATGGATATTTGTTAAATGGTTATGCTAGCTAATTTTAAGAGCTATTATGTATCTTGTTGTGCCGTATGGTTGATTGTGTGTATGGGCATATGCTAGCTTCTCTGACTTTTAGTTGCATACCAATACCAAACTTACCCATACAGCCTTGGCCATCCTGGCTTTCCTGGTAGCCCTCTTCACAGAGGCATCGGTAGGAGCCAAGTCTGTTTTCGCAGAAGCCATGAGGACCACAAAGTGTCTCATTAAGCCCACACTCATCAATATCTGGAGAACAAACAAAGCCAAGAAAAGTCAAAAATGTAAAGAAAACATATAATAAACATGGCAATCCCCAGGAGGTCCTGGATAATTCTGTGACCCCAGCAACAAAAAAAGCAACATGCACATCTGATGCTCAAACAGTAGGAGTATAAGTGCAGCAGTACATCTGTTGTCTGACAGTCTCCTGTGTTTTCCTTTATATCTTCTATGCAGATTATAAAAATAAAAAGGTCATCACCTCCCTGTGGTGACCCAGTTTCTCCTCTGGGGTCAGAGCTACACACCTGCCCTGCATCTGCCATTCACACACCTGCAGCTGATCCGCAATCACACACCTGCCCTTCATCTGTAATCACTCCCCAACCTTATGAGCCCTGCTCTGACGCACACATTTTCCAGATTGGTAACTCGCGTTATGCATCCAGCATCATCCTATGGACTGTTTCCTGGTTATCGACCCCCTGCCTGTCTCTCAGTTTCCTCGTCTGTCTGTTGCCCTCAGTCCGACCTGCCTTCAGTCCCCAACGCCGCTGCTACGCCTGCCCCCTGGTTTTGGACCCCCTGTCTGCTTGCGACCAGATCATCAACTGCGTCTCCAAGAGGACTTTCAGAGCCCTGCTCTCCCTGCTGTCTCGCACCTGGACCCAAACCTGTGGACTGCCCAGTGACAGGAAGGTAAAAATTGAATGCAATGGATTAAAGATAATACTGATAATACTCACTAAAAGTGTGAAAAAGCCATGAATTAACTGTGGTCCTACTCACAGACACATATTAAACCTGTCACTCTCAGTCCCTTTTTACTTTTTGAGCTAATTTTTAAACATGACAATTCAAATTGCTCTTTCAGACATAAACTGATTTCATCAACATAAGCTAGTAAAGCAGCTTGCTTCACAAGCCACTAGCAGCAATGGGTTTCAGAGTGCAGTGGTGACATTCATATAACACACACTAGACATTAGGATATTGCCATCACACTGATATCTTTTAAACTCTAAGGGGGCTTGCTTTATCCACAATACGTTCCCTTACGATAAAAAACAAGACCCATTTGATTAAAAATCAAATTAGTCATTGATGTAAATACAGAAGCCAAGAACGGCCATGGATTGTTATTTTATGCACTGTTATCTTGTGATAATGACTTAATATCTCGTTATCCTGATATAACAAAAGACATTTTTGTTGTGTGATAAATTAAAGTCTGATTAGTGCTAACTAGTTAATGTGATCTTCCTGATTTCAGCCAGCAAGAGCTAAATAGAAGTTTGTCAGCCTCTCAGCCGCTAACTGGTAGCCCCTAAACAAACTAATTTAAGTAAACAAACTAACGTAAAGTGTAACTAGGAGGCCGGCTACAGCTACTGTCGCTAGCTACAGAAACCGTTCTTGGCAGCAGGTAGGTAGGTAGCTAGGTAGGTTGAAATCAAAACAAACCCATTATAAATACATTTGTTAACAAGAGAAACGAACTTTGTTATATCAAGAAATAATAATTGTTTTCACAAGATAACAATGCATAAATGAAAAATCCATGGCCAATGTCAGCTTCCAAACATAAATGCAGAAAAAGCAAGTTCTAAAAAGAGAGGTTGTGTGTGTTTCTTGCATCTTACCATCGCAGGAGGGCGTGCTAAGGTTAGCGGTGAATCCACTCTCACACAAACACAGATAGGATCCCTCTGTGTTCATACATGTACCATGAGGGGAACAGAGCTCTCGTTCATCCAAACACTCATCAACATCTGGGAGGACAGAGACAGAAATCCACTCAGAGGTGTGTGTTTTCATCTATTCAAGCAGCAGTACATACTGTAACATCTGAATCCCAGATCAGAAACTCATGTGGTGGTGAGAGATTGGAGCTCACCTGTGCAGGTCGTGCTGTTGATCTGTCGGTATCCCTGGCTGCAGGTACAGGTGTAAGAGCCTATGGTGTTAATACACTCCCCCACATCCTTACAGGGCCTGGGTTCTCCTAAACACTCATCCACATCTGAAACATACCAGTCTTATGACACTTTTTGGAATGGAACGAGGAGTAGAGTAGAGATTTAAATAAAAATCAAATATGCTATATTGCTAATAATAATGCTAAATCATTATGCTAAGGATTCCAAAGCCACATTAAAAGCAACTTATTTATACACCAGGACAATCATTGTTGCATTGTTCTTAATAAAGAGCTGAATTTCATGGTTTTTACAACTGCTGCATATTGTTTCACTATTAAATATGATTGTTTTCTATTGATGAACAGTAATTTCAGCAGACTGAAATTTTTTTGATTTTTTTGGGACATTTCACTTTACAAATCTTCAAATGTCAAAGTAGTAGGGTGATAATTAGCCAGAAAGTGTTTGAACTTTCTGAAATTACCCCTGAATTTCATGACAAATAGGTGAAAAATGGTAAGTAACTGGCCACATGTGCAGTTTGCGTTTAGCTACTCCAGAAATTCACACTTTACAGAGAGTTGAGGAGGATCAGATGGATAAAAAAGATAGAAAACAAAACATTTGAACATATATTTGAACTCGATATAGTTCTATTTTTGTGGCTTTCTCCATCTCAGGATCTGGAGTCTCACTCTAAAGTCCCACTCTGACATGTGTGGTCACTATAACAATGAACAGCAATTGCAATTTTAATGTCCATTCTGTCTTATTGTTATTTGATGGTAGCAATGATCCAGTGTGAACAAGCAATGGTCAATGGAAAAACCCCCAGTTGACCTTCATTACTCATCAATGCCCTTACGAATATTTAGCAATCATCCTTAAAAGAGAAGAGATAGATAGATGAGTATCACTTTACCGAAGACTTATTGCATCCGTTTCTGCAGCAACTGTTGGGTGTGTATGAAATACTGCTTGTTATGAGTGATTGTATGCAAAGAAATATATGTGGGTGAGGTAAAAAAAAAAAAGAAAAAAAGAAAAAAGTGCTGTGTGTCAAAGAGGCATGAAAATCTGCTTTGGCAGTGAGTTGGCATAAGTTGTGAATACATACCAACACAACTGGTTCCCTCTTCATCGAGCAGGAACCCTTGTGGACACACGCACAGAAAACTGCCCTCTGTGTTCTGGCAGCGACCACCGAAGCATAAAGATGGATTTTCCAAACACTCATCTACATCTGGACACAAACATCACAGCAAATATAAGAATACAATGGACTGTGTACTATTCCACTCAAGCTTGCCCCATGTTGACTGAAAGATATATAAACAAATCAGAAAAAAATGCATTCACTGTTAAACAGACATTGTTTTTGTAATTATTTCAAAAAGGAAAATATCATTTAGTATTAGGAATGTTTTTGTGATTCTGCAATTCACCTTGATCACTGCAGATGAAACTTGTTATTATTTAGACCAAACTACAGTCACAAGATGACTGTGATTTTAAATTCTGGCTTTGACCACTCGACTCACCTACACAGGTGGTTTGGGCAGCATCAAGGTGGTATCCCTCATCACAGTGGCAGGTGTAACCCATGGCTGTGTTGTAACAAATCCCTTGGCCACATATATAAGGGTTTATCTGGCACTCATCCACAGCTATCACAGGAGAGAGTGAGGAGAGTATTATGCATAAAGCAGTAGTTAAATAAAATAATACCTGGTCCCCCAAAAAACAACTTGGAGCAGAATGCATCAGAAGACCAAAAGTAATCCGTGTGTGATTTTATTATTTAGTCCTACCAGCTGACTGGGTGGGGGCAATGTCTTGTCCAGCATTAGACGGGAGGATCTCCACGGGTGCAGGCCTCTCAACAACCTCTAGCAAATAAAACAAGAAAACACAGCAATATACATTAATTCAATCCAATATATGTTTAGTTAGGTCAACATGTGATTCCACCAAACCTTGAACTCTTTTTTTACCATTATTTTTTATGTTATAGGTCAAGTGAAAGTCTCGAAAGATAAGTTTTCAGTGTGCAACAGAAGATGTATAATGTGAATGCTTCTCAAAGTGACTTGTACAGTCCTGCTTTTTCTCTAAACATCCAATATCAGCTTTGCATGCCCTATCTTGTGGTTATAATGTAAAAATGCAATATTTTATTTTCCTTTGTCTGATAATGGATGTTTTGCATTGATTATTCTCAAATTTCCCTCTCAAAAAAAGGATCAGTTCTCACCTCTCTAAAGAGTATGTAAGGCCCAGTGTGGCTTTTTTGGGAAGATCAAGGATGCCATTACCCAAATTTTTCTAACTCAATATGCTGAACCAAAGGCCAGACAGGGTTGTCACCAAATTATTTTATACTATACACTGAGTCATGTTAAAAATCCTTGCCAGATATTGTGTGTGTGTGCTTATGTTGGCATGTTAACATTTCTGACCCTGTCAAGCTGTGTCTGAGATGTCCTAAACTATACACCTCAAAACAAAGCTTAAAGGCTGGGGATGCAGACATCATAGTCGGCTCCCTTAGCCTTGACATTGAATACACTCTTAGATAACTTGGGCTGTTCCTGTTTCCTGTTACCTGTAGACCTGTTACTTACTACAGGAAGTACCAGTTCCTTCAATGGAAAGACAAACACAATACATAATGGACAACAAATTACCATATGCATTTTTAGTACACTATTTCAGCTTTGCACACTGCTTATATCATGCAAAATAGATGTTGTGCTATGAAGCAAATTGGCATTCAGCCACTCCCTCATAGAGTTTTTTTTTTTAAATCTATTTTTTTGTAGTTACAATTTACATTTAAAAACACATTTAAGATTTACTATGCCACAGTGTTGACCATCTCAAGGTGATGCAGCACTTTTGCAGATTCCATTCAAAGGTAATTCTGCAACTCCTCAGTGACTGAGGGAGTGTCTGTGTGCATGCAAACGTCCTTGTTTGAGGTTGTCCAAAAGAATGCTCACAACAACTGCAACTCGTGCATGTGGTGTATAACCATGTTTGTAGTTGGACAACTTTGTTCCTGCTTCAGCTTCCATACAATCTACAGGAAGTACAAGGAAGATTTTTAGGGTCAGAGTGGAAGCTGATGCTCACTTACTTATCCCCTTCATGTTACCGAAATCAAACAATATTATGCCAGGATTCTGGAAGCAAAAGAGAGGTGAAATGTAACACCACAGCGTTAGGGTCTCATGTGTGTTAGCCCATCTACCCAAACCACAAACACATTAGTGAGCAATCAGCTAACAGCAGACTGCCATCTATATGAATTAGAGTAGCAACCACATGGGAGGACAAGGATAGAAAAGGATAAAACACCACTGGACTGTTCAAAAGGCTGTGTTTAGCCTTTGATTGTGTGCAAGAGAGTAATGAAGCAGAAAAGAAGGTGAAACTGCATGCCATTTTATTTTTTAATAACTTTTTGACTTGCCTTTTGGTCAGCCTACATATCACTAGAATAAGTGGAGTGTGCCAAGCTGGCAGTCTATTTGACACAGACAGAGGCTAGCCACTGTTGTGCCTCTGTAACTACCTGCCTGTTCAGGGGCCTTACAAATCTGAAGTGGCTAGAGACTGAAGGAGACGTGTTGGTGTAGTGGTGGAGGAGAGAAGAAAGCAGACAGGCAAAATCACTTGTTGACCAGTTTGGAAAGCAGCTAGGCAATTGCTTTAGCAAAACCCTGAAATAAAGCTCCAGTTCTAAAACAACAAACTGAAGAGAAGGTCTAACAGAAAACCATGTTGTCACATGTCAATAGACATTTTAAGTGGTTATAAGGACATCCTGCCATCCCAAGCAGCAACCTGCATATAAAATCCAGTACACCAAAGCCCAGCTAATTTCCATCCAGAGGTTGGAAATGGACATTGAAGTTGAATGTCAATCATGCTTAACACATGAACCCAATCCTACCTGCACAAGGGCACAAGAGATGACATAAAAATACTCTGAATTGGATTTCTAACCCAGACATACACCTCCAAAGAAGAACTGACATTTTTGCACATGGTTCTCTGCTCTGACCCCAACATCTCATCATGTGGCCAAACAAAGAGAGACCTTCCCTCTCATAATGAATACCTATTTGTGATTAATCATGAACACTCAGAGGCAAATTTACATAAAATGGAATGCGGCCACCATGGAAAGCACATAATAATCATTGGCAACCACTACCTGCCCCATCAAGCCCTTTCACAAAAGATATGCGCTAATGATATTATGGCCCAAAGAAACAGTTTTTTTCTTTCTTTCTTGTTTCGTCACATTTTTTTTCATTAAATCACATGTAGGGGAGGCGAGAGGAGAATCCAGTCACTGAATCAAAAAATTTATATAGAGAATCTGGCATTATATTATTATTAAACTCCACCTAAGTTATTATTTGTCGAATTATTTGATGTCATTAACCTGTATTTTTAAAAAATCAACAGAGACAGAAGCACCTGGTCAGTGTAAACCATATTTTATGGGCAAAGCATATCAAATTAAACTAATACAAATAGACATGCATATTACATAGTAGAGACTCACCTGGAATAATCTCTTCTGGTGTTCCAAAGGCCTCTACTGGTTTCTCTGGTGTTGGAAGGGGTTGGGGGGGTAGCAGGTCAATGTGCTCCTGGTGAATGGTGACTGGCTTGTTTACAGGTGGGTTTGGTAGAACAGTGTAGCCCATTCCACCGGGACAGATGTCTTTGAACTTTGCTACACAACAAAAAATACAAATTGTCAAAATAAGCTTTTGTTATTTTCAGTTGTGAACAGGTTCATATTGTAAAATGCTTAACACTGACTTTAATTCTATTTTAAAGACTGTGATCTCTGAGATTTTACACAATGCAGGGAGTTTGACAACACTAAATTTAACAAGTACATATGAGTTTGAGACTCCTATGGGTTCATAACAAACTCCATCTGTAGGGCACTGCTAATCCTTTTTGAAATATAGTCAGTTTAAAACTTTACAAGGCAATATATTTTACTTTATATTTGATATAATAAATACTTCATGTTTAGCAGGGAGGTGGCCAACTGGGAGCTTTCCATGACATGTTTCATCCTTCATTCTTTCATTGGAAGTTTGTGAATTTTGTTAAACTTAGAGCAAAATCCACAAAGTAGGACTCATAAAGACCCATGGTAGGGGGGTATCCATCAAGGCAGATTCAAAGAAAGCCTGGTCTATTTGAATAAATTTGGCAAATTTAAGCGAGAGATCCATTGCATTTATGTGGCTTATGTGACACCCTGCTCAGTAACCGCGCTTAACTAGCTAAACTAGCAAAATTACTTAAACTGTGTGTCAAATAATTTCAGACAGGTGGAACTACAATCCCGAAAGGTTTCTTCAAGTTCCTTCCTCATGTGGCAGTTAAACTTTTTTTTTTTTTATTCATGCAACTTTTGTTTTGGAGGTAACAAAAAAATTCAACTTAGCTATATGCATATAATAATCAGGGTTGTAACATGTTGGATACCACCCAGGACTGACAGCTCAACATGCATAGTTTAAAAAAAAAAGATTTGTATTGACTTTTTTTTGTACTATTTTTTGGTTGGGGCTTTTAATTCCCATTAGAGGACACTAGCTGACATCCTGTGAAAGAATATGTGTCAAAGAGCAGCTGATTATGCAGTTGCTAACCTAAAGTATTATTAAATGTCCTAATTTCCTTATTCCTTGCTGCAGTAATTGTTCCACCTGGGTCCTGCAACAAGGTACATGCTTGTACACAATCTGTAGGATGAAAATCCTTCCAAAACATTTTTATGTTTTCACTTCTGGCTGAGACCTTTTTTTGGCTGTTCAGATTGCTGTTGTTAAGATGGAACCTAATAATTAATATAGAGCCAGGGTTAGTAGACCAGAGAGCCTTCACACACCTTGCCTAATTAAGCTTAAAATACAGTAAAATCATTTTAGTTGTTCTCCAAGGTTAACCCTACACCATAATTTAAACATACCTTAGATATTATCTAGACTGTGGATAATATGACACATCTTGCTGTATTGACTGATCTGAATGTTATATAGAAGCAAAGAGAACCTCTTTTTAGAAGCAAACAATAAATAGGAATGCCTTTCTCATGCATTTTACCAGTCTGCAGTGTTTCACCATGCCATTTTCCAGCTCTGTTAATGGCAGTAGTTTTGCCTATTTTGCAAACGTAACTTTATAAACGCCATGAAGATCTACCAACATCGCTTGCTTGGCCACCGTGAAAAAAAGCAGCACCGCTCTTCACCTATTTTTGTCACATCTCTTTGGCGGTTCCTGGCTGTTCCACGATCAATTGATGTCGTTTGAGTTAGTGTTGACTCCACACAGCGGAAGAGCATCAGTGGAATGGCTTAATGGAATGGTTAATGTTAATTTCAACCAAGCTTTTTCAATTCAGCCCTGGTGCCATTTTTAGCCTGAAACTTCTTTGCCCAATCTTCTTCTGAACAGACAAGAGTGATGTAAATGTTGGTTCACCTTTCTATGAAAGATCAGGCTATTTTACCCTCACAAAGTCCCCTGCGTTAGAATAAAGTGGTTCCACCATGTTTTTTTTGTTTGTTTGTTTGTTTTGTTTTTTAATAACTGTGACATTTTTCTTGGCAATCATCCTCAATTGATGTCTAGCTTGGTTTGCATTCTTCTGTTGTGTAACAGTTCTGATGGAGAGATGCTAGTCAAGTAGCTTTGTAGGCATGAAGTAGTTTTAGCTGGAAATAGCATGCAGTAAAGTAATAGCAATCTGCAACCCTCTTGCTAACACTGCAAACATACAGGGGACAGGAGCATACTCAAAAGGTACCACAATATGCAATTCCACTTTCAGACATAACTTTTCTGGAAAGTCAATGATATGAAGTAGTACAATTTTGTTTCAAAGGGAAGGTGAGGCATGTGGCAAGATCTGATTTCAACAGTTAGAGGTCACCCTTATAGTTTATGGAGCCTCTGTTTTGTACAAGCACTGGACTGGATAACAGATGAAACTGTCTGTGTCAGGCAGAATTTTTCTATTTTTAAATAAACAAAATGGTCCAACAATTACAAAAAAATGTAATTCAGACAATAAACCTGTATGTTCAGTGTCAGGATTTTGCATTTCAAGTGCTGGAAGGACTGCACACAGTCTCTTGTTAATCTCCTGTGAAGGACCTGGAACAATCACATTGTTGTGTTAATTGCACACTTCAGGTTGAAGTGGTATGATATTACTTTACCTTCATTCCTCATTTAGTCTTCCTTTGTGTTTCTATTTGGTCCCCAGTTGGTGCTACCTTTCTGCAGTACATATACTCCATTTGCCAGTAGATCTATTCACATTTATGGTAAACCTCCAGCATAGCCTCTATTTCTGCCTGCCTTGCCCAACACCTAAACAGCTTGAGTCCTGTTCACCCTGCCTACACTGCTCCCCATGGAAATTTTTACAAAACAAGGTACCTTTCAAACAAGAAAGGTTTTTCTTGCCTTGGCCCGAGTTCTCTTTTGGTGTCTAAAGAATTTAAAAATAACACAGTGAGACCTTTAACCTTTGTCTTCATTGTTTTTTGGAACAATTTTGGATTGGAGGTGAAGCCATAAAGGACACAACAATGGCAGAAAAGTCTTTCTGTGAAATGAAGGCCAGATCATGATACTTTTATGTGATGGAAGCTAGGAGGAATCTGAGGTCAAATATATGGTGGAGAACATTATGTAGGGCAAGCACCTGTCAATAATGATTGCAGTTGTACAACTACTTGGAGGACCACTTCCCTAACTGATCCGCCAACCTCATTGTCCAGTCTTAACACAGGAGGAATTTTGCTTTACCTGCTGGGCATTTGGTTCGTTCAGCTAGATACGTTGCTGATTTACATCTGTACCAAGTTACTGACTCCCCATCATGCTCTAGGTTGGTTTATTTATAGCAAGGTCAAACTAGTTTCTGTTGTCCCTCTGCTGACCAGGCTTCCACTGCACATCAGTAGCACCAGTAAGCAGCACACTGAATACATGTGGGGCATGGTCCAATTGACATGCAAGGATTGTTTCAGTAGAAATCTCTGTAAACCTATTTATCATAACCTTATTTTAATGTAGCATATGCAGATGTAGCTGCTACATATGCCTCAACATATGAATATTCTGTGCGGATGCTAGCTAGTACTGTCCTTCTGTGCCATGGACATTAATGATCTGGCCAGGAAGTAGCATATATGTATGGCTTTTTAACTTTTTCCGCTGTGGATTTAATGGAGAAGACGCTCACCACAGAGTAGGAATGGCAAAGGCATGCATACAGATATTGTCACTAGCTGTTATGTGTAGTAATTGCAGCAATTAACAATCAGAAAGCACAAGTAATATACGAGTAAAATGTGTCAATATCTGTTGATGGGACAAGCTGGAAAAATAACATTACAGCCCGCAGACCATCTTTCAGTTCAATAATTCTTCCACATTCATCAAATTGCAACCCCTAAACAACCCAAGATGTGTGAAACCAACCTCCAGAAAATTTTAATGTGTTTCAGAGCCATCAGAATGTTTAATGCATCAGATCAGATCAAGTTTGTAATATTAAACATTATATTTCACAATTGGAAATTGTCCATTACAGGAATTGCAAAGTTCTAGTGTTCTTGCTTGGAGAATATTCTGGTGGGTCGGCATTTCTTTAAGTTTCAACAGGAGTTGAAACTCTTTGGAAAGTTGTAGAACACCTCTTTGACTAATATATATAGATATATTATATCTGTCGGTAGTAAATATTAGCTACCACTGTATTTTTACAGTAATAGAGGAGATGTTTTTCTCTTTGATTAAGAGCCTTTCAGTAATCTGTGTTGTTGCACGTTTATTTCAGTCTTTTAAAAACTTATTTCAGTCAGTGAATTCAAACTTGTTAAAAGTATTTTGTTTACTCAAATATCTACATAATCATTTGGTAACCCCTCTATTACTGCAGATGAATAATGTTTTCTGTGCTCACTGTCTTATTTTATTGACATGCTTATATCTGCGAATTATCAGTAATAAAAGTACAGCTGATTCTGATGGAAATCAGTTTTGTATGTATTTATTCATGGGCCTTAATCAAAGTATTGGACAAAATGCTATTTTCACACATAAAACACTGCTTCATAAAAAAAATCACTATTAATCCAGAGCTGAGATAAATTAATTCAAATATTCAAAACTGTCAATGCCATATCTTGGATTTATAGCCAATAAAAGACGTAAACTCTTAGCCTCATTATTTTCAGCTGAGTCCATTGTGACACCTTGTGGTAAAAGTTTAAATACCAGTCCAATCAGAGGTTGGGTTTAATACCTGACAGGTTTGAGCTATGTTACTCCCACCCAGCTGTACTTCATCAAAAAACAGTCTAAAAGAACCCTTTCCCACTTCTGCTTCAGGCACAGAACAACCCTTTTGTCAGTACTTTACTGTCTCTGAAATAATAATAAAAAAGCAATATGGCAGAATAAATATCCCATAATGCAATACGGAGATGAGAACATTCATAACGGACAATGGTGGAATGTCAACAAGCCATAATTTATTTGTTTTAAAGGTAGGATTGGATTTAGTTTTTGTTCACTGATGTTTCAAATCAAATTTCCTGTGTGACATTGCTTTTTAATTTATTTATTGATGCTTCATCTCTGTATACATGATAATGATGTTTTTTTTGGATAATTTGTTGGAAGTTTGAATCAATGATAATTTTTTAAAAAAGTCAGTGCACAAGCAGGGCAGCTCTGTTTAGTGATATAGATATGACATGGTAATAACAATTAAGCATACCTGAAAAGATAAACCTTGTTTAATACTACAGCTGACAAGGGCAAATGCACTGCAAATGGCAAATCGCGGCAAACATAGGAATGATGCAAAACCAAAAATACATGACACAAATGCAACAGAAAAATGCAGCAACAGAAGAATGTTGCAATCACAGAAGCAAAACACAAGCAAGAAATTACAAACCCTCAAAACAAATACGAAGAAAAATGCTGCAAATACCAAAAAACACACAAAACAACTAGAGAAGACAAATGCTGCAAATTCTCTCCACAAAACATAAATTGGTCGGAACACTCGGAGTACTAGAGCTGAAAGACATGAAGCAGAAGGAGAAGGACGTGAAGAAGAAGAAAACGAAGAAAAAGAAAATGAAGAAGAAGAAAAAGAAAAATAATGAAGAAAATTGGCTTAGCTAATGTGAGCGTTAGGGTTGCCAACTCCCTGAAAAACAAATAAGTGACACCTCACTGGCAATGACGGCCGAATTGATGGCCTCAACCCTTCCTGGCTTGGTGAATATTTTTAGCTCCTTTTTTTGACTGAAATGATTTACTTGAAGCCAACTATTTGACCCAAACCTGAATTGAAATAAAAGCATATTTTTGAGTTACCTGAACACATGGAAAACAAATTATTATCCAGTAATTCACTTGATTAATAAAGGAATTCTTATCTTATCTTGATTACCAAATAAATTGAACTGAGTAAAATAAGTCTTTCTTAAACAGAAATCCTATCCTATCTATCCTATCCAACTTAAAACTGTACAAATTAATATAAAACAATAAATAGAAAGCTTGGTGTCTTCCGCTCTCTTCTGCATAGCAACAGTACCTTAACCAATGGGATGAGAGTATTCTTTATGGTGTCAGCTCATTTGTCACAGAGCAGGTCAGGGCCAGGGAAGTTTACCCTAAATTTTCATTAAAAGTGTCCTGTTATTCATTTTACAATGGCAATTTGTCCAACTATTTTTTTTTTAAACTCTTACAGTAATACGGGAAATAGTGCGTCACTTTTCAGGTCAATACAGAACGGGTGCCTTTGTTTCTAAATGCGGGGCAATTCTGTTTTTCAAGGGATGGTTGGCATTAGTGTGCAGGAAACCCAGATTTATAAGAGTATTAGTTTATGAAAGGGATAATGCCCAGACAGGTTTCATTATCTTTAATAAACAAATGTTAGAAGATAGAGGAGGAGGGTGGTGGCGAGAGGTTTAAATTAAAACTGAAAGTGGAATATTAACAAAGCTCTTATTTAAAAAGTCCAGGGGAAAAAAATCACTCTTTCTAATGAAACCACGTCATTTTAATAAGCTCTTCTCTTCCCTCCCAGATTCTGTGGAACTGCTGTGATAGCTTCTGCAGACTTTTGTTGTCTGTGTGGCAGAAACATTACATTTGTAACAGACCAGGCAAACAAACCCCCTGATGCACTTCTGTATGTGGAGTAAATGGGCAGCATTTCTCTCTTGCAGTTGTTTTAGGGGTTTTGTGTGTTTTTGGTATTTGCAGCATTTTCTGACACTGCATTTTTCTATTGCATGTGTTTGTGTGTTTTTGGTTCTGCATGACTCCTGTGTTTGCAGCATCGTCAGCCATGATAGTTTATTAACACAAAAGTATATGCACTCCTGTGTTTGCAGCATCGTCAGCCATGATAGTTTATTAACACAAAAGTATATGCACTATGCATATTGACTTCGTATTGCATAGAATGTGATTTCTGATGCAATGGCTGTTGGTTTGGAGTCCATAAACTTTTAATGGCTTTAATGTTACAAACCCACATTTGTACACTTTCAGGGAGTAATCTTGGAAACTTTAAGGCTTAAACCATGGCCATAGCACACGCCAATGTCGATGGTTGCAGTTAGTACTTCCTATGTTGAGTTTTAGAAAATTATGGCTAAAAAAAGTTCCAGTGGTGATCCAGTCTTACTCTATCTCTTGTTAATGGGAATCGCTAATCTGTATTACTGACAATATTTTTATTAAGTTTGGTAAGGTTTGACAATCTCTTCTCTCCATACAAATAAAAAATGACATTCTGGGCAAATGTTTTGGCCTTTAGTTTTCACTGATGACAAATGTCTGACATGGCTGGAGGCCTTACCTGTTCCTGGAGGGGGGCATTTCTCACAATGAGGGCCCCAGGCTTTGCCCACACTGCAGCAGCAAAGCTGTTTGCTCAGTTGGGTAGACACTGGGTGCAAACACTGCCTCCCTGAGCTGACCAAACGGAAGCAAGCCCCCTTCTCCTCTGGGATGGCAGGCGTGTTGGCTAAAAAGGAGTGCAGAGGGAACGGGTGGGGGGTGTAGAAGTGACGCACCAGAGTGTAGGTGGCATGTACATGGGGGAAAGAGAAAACAGAATGGAGAAATAAAGAGTTCCCTTTACCAAAGCCACCTTAACTCCTCACCTGAGCAAACTTTTGTGACAAACTCAAATATATTACTTAAACTACAGCAGTGCAGAGAGAAAAATACCTTTCTACAGTTTGGAGTCAAGAATCTAAAGTTTGAGGTGGTGCAAACAACTACATTTAAACAGTAAAAGCCAAAAACCAAAACATTCAGACAACACAGACAATATCGAGTAAGAAAGAAACAGTTTTCATGCCAATGCTTCATGCACTATCGAAGTAAAGTGCTGGCTGAGATGAAAGCATGCAGGAGAGTTTGGCTCATTTTGTGTTTTTCAAGTCCTATATGGTAATCCAGCATCTTCACAAAATACCAACTGAAAAATGTTCCAAGTAGAATGGTAACACTATATGAAGGCATTACATAAGAACTAGACAACATGATAGTCTAGCAGTGCAAATACCGGTTTTATTTTGTATATCACATGGAGGAGGTTCGTTTCACACTTAGTGGTTTATTAAGAGGTTGTGATTGTCTAATTTGTTTGGTGTACATGTTGAGCTCAAATTAAATGTGAGCATTCACTTTAAGATTATTAAATAATACCAACCAGTTTGACCAGATACATACATGCATACACACCTTCTATTTTAAGGATATACTGAAGATCTAGATATCATATGAAACTGGAACCAAACATGTCTGGATACCATGTTGATAAATTGGCAAAAAACCTCAAGGTTAGGCTACTTTGCTTGGCATGCTGGCACGATCTGACAAGGTGATTTTCAAAGCAGACGTGACCTCTTTCGTGAGTCTTAGTGAAGATAATGCAGCCCAGGGTAAGTGTGATTGCTGAGTCAGGTCTAAAAAAAGGTCTGGCCCCAACTCTTTAGCTTCTTGTTTAGTTTTCATACAAATTGTGCATCCCTTATATGGTTGTGGCTGTCAAAGGCAACTTTTATTTATTCATTTAGTTTTTGAATGCAATCTGAATTGTTTTATATGGAACGACAATGTTAAGAGACTGTCTGCATGACCTGTGTACTTGCCTGGCAAATCATCTAATCTCATTAAGACGAATTCTGTCTGTAACTCAGTGCACATCAACAGTGTGATGATCCCATACTGACTTCCTGAATAGGAGAGGCCAAATGTAATGACTCTGATTCATCCACAGCCTGGGTTTGGTTTGGTTATTTTCACCTGCATCACATTCATAACACAACATGCATGCACCGCCTTCACCACTGATCTACTGATCCAAATTATTAAGTTTATCTGTATTTGAGTTCAGTTAAATAAATATCTCTTTAATTTAAAGCCTACATGTGTGTCTCCCCATTCTTTTGTCAAGGGTTCATGACAAAATGGGGGCTCGTACGGGAGTTGAACCCGGGACCTCTCAAGTAAGGCCAATGAACTTTGCTCTTGTTAATTAAACCCATCTGTCAGGGTTTTGCAACTAAAAATGTCAAAAACTTTGAAAAACTTTTTTTTAACATTGCTTGCTAGTGGATACTCAAATTTGGGCAGAGAGTAATCAACCTGTTTTCATGAGTCAAAACAAATAGTGGCATAAAACCATTTAGATGTTATTAACACATAACCAGACTGATCTCCACAGCACTGTGTAAGTGCTGAAGAAAGGTCTGGCTACATCCATTATTATTTTGCTGAAGGGGAAAAACTTGGACTTTTTTGTATTTCTCTACACCAAAGTCATATAAAGTGGTACTAAGCCTTGGCTGTAGCAATGGTCCCCCTGCAAAACATATTGTGGAGATTGCAGAAGTAGAGGAAAATAGCATGTGAGATATGCAACCAATGGCATGCTTAAGCAAAGGTCTACATCCAGTGAGTCAGACCATTATCACATTTACTTTGACAGCCCTATTTTCAACAGCCCCTTTTACTTTCTCTAGTCCATTCATTATCTGGGCCTATCTCTGGTTTTCCATTTTTATGTCAACAATTTGTTCAATGTGTTCCCTTTTTAACTCTTCACTCTTTGCACCTTCATTCACCGGTGTGTTCTCTACACATTTAGGTAGGTAACAAAATAACCTTATCAATATTTAATAAAAGGTAAAGGATCTCAGAGGAGTGGTGTGTGTGTGTGTGTGTGTGTGTGTGTGT